>LUCM01010215.1:65725-349742 GCA_008360955.1 Fasciolopsis buskii | reverse complement strand
ATAATTCAGAAGCTCAGAACGAGTGTGAGTGAGGATGAAGAAGTTCTAAATCCGTCTGAATTAGGTGAGCTGTTATCTGTGATATCGTGTGTGCTGTGGCTAGACAATAATCAGTAAGTCGGTTGGTCAGTGTACATAGCAAGGAGAAATGTTATTGATGGAAATGAGACACGTTCAAGTGCAGTCAATCTGTGGCGATCATCGTTGAAGAATTGCCTCAGAAGATGGGGGAAACTCATGGAGAGATGATTGCAATAGGATGATACAATTTGCGAACAACTGTTGCGTGGTCTATCTAACCACTTGGATTTTCTTTCTCGAAATGACTAGCGTCACAGCTCTCCATCATTATTGTTTAGGAACGCTTCGTTTGGCAACATTAACTCTGAATAGGAATGTGGAATTTGCTGCTACGTGATCTGCTGGAGGAAATGAGCTGTGAAACGACTGATAGCACATTCGAAGCATGTAAGGGTATTTAATTTTTGACCAAATCCGGAAGAGCTACATTCGACTTGATATGGATTTTCACTGAATTGGCCGAAATCTGTGGAATCAGATCTAGGTTGTCAAAAGACAACACGATCAGTGCAGTTGAATATTTGAAGTGTAGCCAACTGTATCTTGGAAGCAAGAATGTTTCCGGTTGGTTTGGGAAAATCTATACACGAACTAACAGACACAAATGCAAAATTGTAACAATGGAAATTCACACATCCAAATGTAATCCTATCAGACTGGACAAACTGGTCGGTGGATATAAGCAAAAGCAATGAATCGTGAATTCTACCAGATTGCACTCGAGTTAAGCCTTATTTGTTTATTGCCCGATTTAAGGGACACAGTGTTTTCTTGTCGTGTTTTTAGTTCGTGGATTTGGGACTAGAGGCAGATGATTCATCTATACCTTCGGGCTGAACACGCCAATAGTTCTGGACTACCCAGTGGTGTATATCGACCATGCCCCGATCCTTGTTCTTTGCAAGGTAATGTAATGAAACACCCAACCAAGCGTTCATTTTCCCGTCACAAACTGCACTCCAACAACTTCCGTGTGTCAACTTCTGTTACTCTTTTATAAATATGCGGTTGATTGAAGGAAACATACCAATGTCAAAACCTCGATTGACTTTGCAGCTTAATTGAATGCCTTATTAATCGAGGCGCATCCCAACCTATATCAATATATAGTAATCACAAGACATTCTATCGTTCAAGTTTTCAAGGTCGCCTAGTTCGCTCAGTCGACGTGATCCAGGATGTCTTTTGTCTTTTGTTGATTTGTTGGATTGCAGACAGGATTGTATGCCTCTTTAAGTGAACGAGATAATTGATATGATTTCGTCAGCCTCCTTGATTCAGTGTTTCGATCTTGATTTGTTTCCTGGTCTTCGCAGTTTTTTGGTTTTTGGTGACACGAATTACACATCTACCATCATATATGCTAGGGGCTCAGATCCCGGATCAATCGGTCTTCCTGTTTATAACTAACCAGTTCCCAGTCTGTTAATTGCTCTAGCTTATCAGAAGAACACGTTGTTTGGCGCAACCGTAATTTTTGGGATGATATCGCATCTCTCCACTAGCAAGTTGAGCCTCAAATCTTGGTGCTTCCCCTAATGTCAAGCGTAAATTTCCACCTTGCAACAAATATGTACCTTCATAGTTTTGATCCCTTTTATAATAAAGGGCAATTCCTGCATGCATGATCACAATCAAACACATGCCCACTTATGAGATCGGGTAAAATTAAATGAATATCACATATGGTGGTAATTTTACCACCACATTACCCATATAATGTTGATGCCAAGATCCGGATTCACATTGACCATCCGGATATCCAGCCCGTTTTCAACCACCAAATTGGATGAAGTTATACAGTTAGCTTGCTTTATGACGACATTTCATTTGAAAATCAAAACTGACTCTATAAGGGGCATTTTAGTGTCGGGTAGCATCACGAATGAAACTCAAGATTTCATGGCGAGTGGACCAGGATAAGAAATCGACACTAGATTAGCTTCACTCATCTTTTCACAGTTAGTCTTTAGATAACCCGACATCACGATCTGTTTGACCCTCAAGGTCGGAATCATTTTTTCTCGAGATGATATCTTGTTCGTTATAATTAATTGCGGTGAACCGTCGTCACGGTACGTGTCGTTAAGACCGACGTTAACCGCCAATTTATATCCTCGAATTCATTCGATGTTTTTATCAAAGAAGATTTGAACGCCTAAAAATTTTGAATTACGGCCACGTTGTTAATACTCACGTTTGGTTACAATTAATTTATTGCAATAATAAAAACCAAAGAGGTGAATAAAATTTCTCCTTATTGATTCATCGCCTCCAAAATTTGGGTCGCACGTGGGCTTTGACCATCGGTGAAAAAAATGCTGTCGCTAATGCTCTGTTCTTGCTTTGTTCTGCTCAAGACTCCTCAGTTGCACACACGTTTCCTTGATGGGAAACCATATTCAAGCACAACTAGATCAGCGTACTGATAACTAACAATAAGCTTTGGGGATTTCCAGCGAGAATTTTGGTTGGGAATTTAGTCGATGTTCCCTTCTAGCCTACACGTATATTCCAACGAAGGCGCATTATGAGCTCGTTAGAAGAAACCAATTGCGAATTGTTCAAAACGATTTGAGAAATTTGCCGCCAGAAATCCAGCATTAGTAAACAATGGCAATCAATGAACTCGCACTATTCATGAGTAATTTATTTTGATGATGTTAATGTGACAACTAGCAACCGGAGAATAGAATTGTCTTTAACTAGTTTTATCGAAGTGTTAGAATTCCCGCTCACTGAATTATCTATCACATCAGAACATGAAACATATTTTGAGGTGAACAAGATTCTGACTGAGATATGGTTTGCATGAAGCGTACCTTGGATACAAGTGTGCCTTTAACCGATTTACTTCAAGATGAATGAAGTCCACTCTACCCTAAACGACTTATTCATCGCGTACAAGTACTTCGGGTGGCTAAAATTTATACAGATTCGTTCAGGAAATAAAAGGAAACCCATTCCAACAAACAAACATTTGAGTTTAAAATTGTCGGCATGTTCTAGAAACCCACTGGAATCAGAATCCACAAGGCATTTTTGATGAAAACTTTAAGCCAACGCATCAATAATCAGCTGGGGATCGGTAACGTTCGGCATCTGTGATGGACACTAAAATGCCTAGCACTTTTATCGCACACCATGACCGCACTTCCTATGACAGGATTTCATAAATGAACCATGCTGGGAACTAAGTCAGTTAAGGCGAAAATTGCACAGTAGCTGCCATATGTGATACAATCGACATTTTTCTCTGATTATATTGTTAGCTGTGCTACATTTATAACCCCAGCAGACGTCATGAATAAATTTGTGGATTTATTCTACTTCATTCAATTTCCCAAGCTGTATAATTTGCATCTGAGCAGGAGTGACGCGAGGTGCTATGGTAAATTTGTCGCAGAGTGAAAATTAAAGGTCCGAAGAGTGGTGAAACTGTCCTGTAAAAAGAATAGCGACTTATACTCGGCAAAACTTGTAGAGTGCACCATTGATCCCATAGCTGCACCTAGAACTCGCAGGCTACTGAATTTCTCGGTTTACAGTAAGTAAACAGTTGCAAGCATGAATTATGAAGTCAAAATCGCCATACTCTTTCGAAATTCATTCAACATGAAATAACTGGAAACCCGTAGGCTAACTCATTTGATTCTTTCCTCACCTAGATATATGAAACTAATTGTCGCAGCCGTTCCTCTCTTGACAATCATTACTTTTTACTCCGGTCAGTATATTGTGAAATAAAAGCAATTGGTGAGTCAGTTGGATTTACCTCGACGCAGTCAGGTCGAACACTAAAAAGAAATTCATATATATTCCTTAATCTGTCCTGGTCAGAAAAATAAATGTACAGGTTTCAATTTTTCGAGATGACCTTCACGAATGAGGCTAGGGCCCATATTCTTTGAATAGGCCTTACAAATACAATTGCTGGGCTTTTAATCAGGCTTCGGTTTTCAAGCATCGACGTCGGCCGCCCAACGGGAGGTCAGAAAATGAACACATTTCTAAGCTTCTGGTTCTGAACAGTCACGGATGAGAACTCAACACAGCTTATATATTTTTCCTTGTTTGCGAATAAGATGATATTCAAATTTAACCCAAATTTGTCGCGTAACAATTAAAACCATTTGTTTTCTTGACTAACACTTTAGGAAATATTATGATGTTTGAGGTGACATCAGAAGACATCCGTTAGTGAATCACTAGGTCCCATTGTTAGCTGAACATGCATCATTATTAAGATAAAGAGTTTCGTGAGGATGTTACGCACGGTTTCATGAATATTACCTACTTTGAGTTTATATCTCCGCTGAGTTTGCGTATTCCACAAAAGGCTTCGTCCTTGTGACACTTGCACTAACAGATGGTTGATTTGTATGTTGCTGCAAATCGAACCACATCTTGCTATGCTGAATCCCCAGCCCAATATCTGCTTGGAAATCTCCCCTCAGCCTACACGACCATACATATACAGACGGTTCTAATTCATGCAGCTACTACTGAAGTGACCCTTCACGAGGACACGAATAAACCCTCATTATCCAACTGACTAGTTGGTTCTACATCCGAAAACTTCCCTCTATCGATGGTTTGTTGTAAACAAATCAAAAATGTGTTGTTCGTTCTTGCATTAACCGAATCCGGGTAAGCTTAAGCTCGAATTAATGAGCTGTCCCCGCAATAACTTTATTCACGCATCAAATCGGTTTCGCCAGTTGGACATTGTTTTAGAGATTATAACTGTTAAGTAAGACTCCCAGCCCATATCAAGACCCCACGACCGTTCCGATTTCGTGCGATGAATCACCCAAAAGTGAAGCTAGACTATGTCCGGAAAACAGAACTGGCTGATAAATCCCAAGGACATCAATTGAATGATGCAAGCCACAGAGCAAGGAGGGATGCAAGCCGTTCGCCTTAGTACTGGTGCAAAGGGTAAAGGGGTCTAATTTTCCTGGCACATTCATAAGTGGAACAGGGGAGCTGTTAGAGAGAAAAAACACTGAAATTTAAACACTGCAGGCAGTCGACTAATGGGCTTTAACTTGAACAAGCCTACTTACGTTGCTTGGCTTTGACGGACGAATAACAGAGAAGTCGAGCGGTCAGCGAACATTTGTTACGCCTTCCTTGACTGAATATGGAGGACTGAACCAGAAATCAAGCGACTGATCGAAGTAGCTAGAGTTAGTGATCCTAATGTTGCGGTTTTCAAACAATGGTGGATACTCGATTCGTTGTTCGACTTGACTATGAAAAGTGCAATTGATTATCCGGCAAGGAAAGTCCCAGTCTGTCCCCAGCAAAACGCAGGGGTGCACGGCCATCTACTCAGTCAATGGGTTACGACGAGGGCCAGCCTAGACAACATAAACCACACTGTTACAGAACTAAAGCACAAGCATTACTCGAAGAGGATATCGTTACAGAGCATCATTATTAATTCTCGAATTGTTGCTTATTAACCTATCTGAACATTAACTACTATAGTCCCGTACAATAAATCTAATGTTTATTAGAGTACACGTAGATTCTGTTATTTCCATATGAGGAATGGTTTTCAAATGTACCTTGAAGAAAAGGCGGTGGAGGACTTCCGAACCGTTGGGAATGTGCCCATGGTAGTCAAATTTGGCGGTCCCGATAGTCATGGGACTGCCAAGGTCCACTACCCACCAACCAATCGAAAAGCATATTCACATGCCAGATTTCTATGCTCATGGATAAGCGGAAGCCAAAATATAATCATGAAAATAATTTGATTCCTAAGCACTGAGTTATCAATCAAAATGACATGACCAGTCATAGCAGGAATTCATAATAATCGGCGTAGTATGCCTCTAAAACCAAACATTACTCTTGGGATTTGACCTGTTGCACGTTTATCCTTTGGCTAACAAATAATTTTGGCTCAACGAACTAGATAATGTTCACTTCAAGATTAAAACCGAAACAGTCTTATTGCGAGAGAAAATATTGTGAGAGGACAATGATGCAATTAGTCCCTAATGCACACTCAGATCATTACAAAATTGTGTGAATGCCATGATAGATCCAACAAAAGAATGAGCAGTTTGCGTTGGACTATGCAGCATCAAGAAGAAATCGTCAAACCAATGTATTTAAAACGCGTTGCCCATTTTTCTCCACTGATTCGAAGTAGTCCGAAGGGTTGCTTTCTCGGATTTTAAATTGTGATTGAAACTCAACGCAGTTTTGATGACGAGACAATTAAGCTCTACATATTTACCTAAAAACTGAACGTGCTAGTGTCATTCAGACTATGTTTACCTTTTCCACGACACGGACGCATGTGCTATCATATTGTTGTATATTTTGTTCCGCCATGTAATAACTATCGACTGATGTTCCCATTTAACGTGGCCTTCCAATCTGCAATAAAGTACACAGAACTAACTTCGATAACAGACGCTTTCTAATCCTCAGCATCTGCGATGGCAAAAAGTATTTGCTTCTTGATTATTCAGAGTTCAACTACGCCTCTTTCATCGGCAAATTCCGTTTGAATATTTTAACCAGTTGTAAGCTATCAAGTCCTATTAACCATTTTTGTTTTTATATTTTTCTTGCTTTACTAATGAAATAAAAATGTACATCATTTTTCAGGAAGACCAACAGAGTGCTGCCAGGTGAGGAGGTTGACTGCCGGTGGGAGAGTTCGAGCCCGCCACCTTCACGCCCAAACGACACGACCTTACCCGCTTGGCCACCTCCTCCACTCCCATTGATATTATTGGTGTTGATAGTTATTTCAGAATCCGAGCGAATAACATGGTGAAAACAACGGGACACGACACCGCTTTAGCAAAGACACCACTAGAATGTTTGGCAGATGAAGTGCAGAGTAACGCGAACATTATCAACGGGTGTCATTTTGTCTATTTTTAATCAGGTTAGCAGGGATGTGACCAATCCGTCCTTCGATGCACCACAAATGTTTGGTGTGTCTGACAAGAAACGACCTGTTTCGGATTTCTAACCAATCATTACAAGTCGGTAAGCGTAACTTTTTTAGACAGTCTTAACATGACAATTACAAATGTACAGGAAAGGATCAAAGAATTCTGAATCTCCTTTCTGCCGTCATAAGTAAATCGTTCTCTGGAAAGAACAAAGGTTTCACAGATTTAAGGTGATCAAAGATCTGTATCATATTCGTATCAGTAATGTTTGTTTCATGAGAACAAAACCTATTTTTCCGTTCCTTTTTGACTGGATTCACATAAACCATTATTTCCGCATCAATCTGTAGCTTGTTTTGCGCTTCCGAAACACAGTCGTCAGCAGTCTCTTTTCTTTTGACCTACCGTCCCGGTATTGCTAACAAGCAATCATGGATCTTCCCAAACTAGTGTTGATGATGGAGTTGGGCTTGTGAGTTAAGAGAATAGGCATCCCAATTCAAGTCTCTTGTCTAACGTTCTTGACTTGCTGCTGGAACAACAAAATCTAGCGCCTAGGGACAACACTTCAATCATCATTTTGTCAAGAGTTATAGATGAAAATTGTGAACGAATTTCGACGGGTCTGTAGGAAATTCACCAACAAGTTTTTTGGTTTGACAATCTTGTCGATAGGCTTGTTGAGTCGAAATACTCGGTCAGTGTGGTTGAAGCTTTCCGACTTATATGCAAAATTCCTAGCGGATACTACGCGGTGACTTAATGTGGGTCCTTTTAGTGAAGGAGGCAGGAGGAGCGTTCGATTATGCTATCCACCGTTATGCCCGTTGTGCTCGCTGTAAGCTGGTAGTTACACCGTATGGACAACAGCCGTCTTCATTGAAGGGCACGAAATCTGATAATTAACGACTGCGGTTATCCTTACGGGAGTCTGCAACTGTAATTCATTAGCCACAATGGAGTCGGACGTTAACGCAGCAAAGTGACTGAGAAGAACTTGTGAACCGTACTGACAAGCCAGTTTTTCACTTTCTGATACGGAGCGCATAGATTATTTTCTGCAAGGACAAGAAATGCTGCATTTTGAAATTATGGTGAAGTTCATAAACGCGAGTTGTCCTAACTGCTAGAGCACTCCCTCAGTTTTACCTCCCTGATTTTAGTTATTTTCAAAACTTATCATTTTGAATATTTTCGTAAACCACCGTCTTGGTACGTGATGATTTCTCACCCTAAGGCGAGTTTCCCCCTAAACTTTGTCAATCTCAACACATTCGCGCTTCTGACTCAATCAGTAGTGAGATAAAAACTTCATCTTGAGGAGAACCTTGAGACGTGAATTTCAGCTCATTTTGATCACCCTCTCATCTAACATTTTAAACATTTACACTGATTAATCTAGCGTACGCTTCCTTAGGGTACTATTTATTTTCTTTTGAACTGTGCGTACTATTTCCGCCATAAATTATTCATTAGTTTCACAGTTCGTTTCCGTCCAATTGGGCTTTTCTCGGCCTAGTTACATTCGATCGCGGGTTTAGATTTTTCTAGGCATTAGCACTTCGAGTGTACGCTATGCATAACCCGACTGGAGTTTGCCCAGTACGATTGAACTTGGCATTTCAATCTCATCCTGAACTCGCTGAAAATATAATTCAGAATTTCAGCCAGGTTCTTGCTTTTTGCGCAACCCACCTACTGCAATAGGTTTACTTGAACATATCAACAGTGCATATCAGTTTACAATGGACCACGGATGTTGCCAGGTATCCTCGTTCGATGACTGTATTGACGTTATCTACCAATATGTTTGTCGCGAGAGTGCCATGTATAGTTCGATGCGCATCTAGTTTATGCATGCTCTCATCCATCCAGACCTATAGTCCTGTCAATTGCATTGATTTGTGTTATGCATCGACCTTGTCAAACCAGTGCCATTTATGCAGTCTACGGAGTTAGGTTAATCTGATTTGGTTACTAAAAGCCTGTTATTTAAAGTAGGTCTGCGTAATTCATATAAAGTTTGGGCCCACGGTGATAATTACAAGGAAATTTCAGATCGGAAAGCCCTTATTAATTGTACATATAATACGAAGGATTTGTGGAGGGAGGATTCAGAAAGTTTATACTAGACAGGGAATAACGGAATCCCATAAGATGTTTGTTTCTCCTGCAAGAAACAAATCCAGATGTCTATAGCACGTAAGCAATTCTTAAATGTCTGGCGTCTTCAATGAACTTTACTGTTTTTACAGTCGCAGTGTCTTTGGACCGTTTTCGGAGGCATATCAATTGGTCAAGCAAAATGAGTTCTTTGGTCTTTGTGAGGATGTGTTCAATGTAACACTTCTATTATCGGTCAATAATAATTTCGCTAACTCAAGAATGGTACATTTAACATGCTTTCCACTAAGATGCGCATCTTTGATCACAAATTTGGAGTGACCGGCATCTAGAAGCATTGACAAGAGGGTTCATTATGGAATTAAGAAGCTCAGAAAAGAGCGTAGATCAAATGATGTCTTATTCAACCGATTGTTGTGCTCCCATTCACATCGACAAAGTCGACCACAGGTTTTCAGCGAAACTTATTAGACCCAATCCACGTGAGACGAAAGCTTCCTAATGAACTGAATATCTCGCCATCAGCGGGAAGTTTGATATATTCGTCCAGTTTGTTCGCCATCAGCGACTCGTCCTCGGTGGCCTAGACCGGCAAGCCATTTTAACTATACACTGGAAATGTAATCAGAATCACATTCTGATGGCAAATAAACTAGAATGTGACAGAAAATCGATAGAAAACCCCATTTCTAATAATATCTCTGTTTATTAGCTGTTGCAAGAAAAGGACGCGTTGCATCAATCAATGCACATCACAAGTCGTCTTCTTTGTTCATTTTGTGTTTGCCTTTGGGCAACTAGTTATCGGGGCAAATGGATTTTGCGCACATTTGGCGGCGAGTTCTCCGCAGCCGGGACATTCATCACAAACTGTCTTCCATCCTCCGGCGTTACTCATTTTTTTCTTATCTGTGAACAGATGTACGAAAGCAATGTAAGAAGAATACTTTCATGAAAACAGAAAAGTTGCTACGATAATCAACAGCCTGCCTACCACAGTTGCATGCGTTTATAGCCTTGAAACGGCACATCATTTCTGCCCCTGAGTCCACTGCAGCTACGGCCGACAAAAATGCAAACAAGATCATCAATTTCATCTGTAATGAAGTAAAATAATCGTTTTTTCCCGCATATAACTTGCTTACCATACTCGTGAGTTTTCTTGTCAAACTGATGAGGATAATAAGACACACCGAATTTATATTATTTGTGATAGTTATTCGCAAAACGCTAGTGCTTCTCTCCGTGGGAAAAATCAATACTGTTGTGATTGACCAAAGAAAGTAATCCTATGAGCAACTGATTTTTTCTACATCTGGCCAAATGAGAATTGATTAAGAACAGTCGTATGTTTTCGTTTGACACACGAGTCGATATTTTAAATAAAGGAAATTCATTTCAAATGCCCCGGTGAAGTTTGTTAGTTTATGCAAACAAAAGATCTGTTCAAAAGCCAATCAAAATAAACGCGCTATTGAATAGAACACAACGTTTTGACTAGGTAATCACATTTGCTCAATCTACATTCCTGGCTGTTTAGCGCACAAGTTTGCACAATTATAAAACAGAATTTACACGTGGCAATACTTTTGTTTAACAAGGTATTATCAGTTGAAGAATCGCAGTTTTCCTTACAGATTTTTAGGCTAAAAACTTAGTGTCTTTGAATAAACCAGTAGGCCTGCTGTCTCTGTGGTTTGCTGACAAATTTATTCTTTCTCTCTCTCTATATATATATATAATGAGAATGAAATGAACTTTTGTTAAATCGGCGACTCAGAGCTATTCCACAAGCAACTTCTCAAAACAGACAACTCATCTTTGTGATTATAACGAAAACCATTCAGCATGAGTTTGGACATTTCTAGTTTGTGTAGTATTATTTCATGACTCCAGCTACAATGTGTCTATTTTAGCCCGAATCACTCGATGTGTATTTGATAGAATTTGTTGCGCTTGTAATGCCACCAACGAATAATCCTCTTTCCTTTTCCGGAATCATATTTGCTCGGAACGCTGAATGCCACTAACCAAATGTAGAAGCACCCATTGTTCACCTGAACAGGAGGTATTTAGACGAGATCTATTGCAGAGTGTCTCATAATTGGCTGAGGATTGATGTATTACTTTTTTGAGTTCAAAAATGACATTTAGCCTTAAGGAGGAAGTGAGGAAATGTCTGTTTTTGTGAGCGCTTTCTGTGACGAGTTAAAGGGCATTTTCTGTGTTGTTAGAGATACGTGAATATATTTTGCGAAATCCTCCAAATTTCACTTGGAATTTTTAAACTTTATAACACCAGTTGGCCGCTTCGTAAAGGTAGTTCGATTAAGGCAACTTGCTTCAGGTTTACTTACTGATATCGTCTACCTAGCTTGAAGGAAAACCTCCATAGCAATCCAGAACTAACTAAGGTGCGGAATAGACTTTCGACATTTCGTTGACCCGGGACACTGATTTAGCTACTCATGGCCAATCACCTGCCAATTATGTGCCGAGATTGTGCCTGTCACATCATCCTTTGCTGATTACGACGAAACCATCAAAGGTGATGCTCTCTTTGTACTACTCAACAAAATTACGTTGGATGAAAAACAGCAGACAAAGCTGAATCTCGTGGCTGGTGTAATTTTTGACATTGTGAATTGCATTTAGGTGAAATTCTGAGGTCAGATAAGGCCACATTCCCCCTCCAATTTTGAAATGACGGCGACTGGTCGAGTTAGTATTAGATTTCCAGGTAACGTTCCACCCATCAACAACCAAATTTCCATATTTTTCACATATTCCCCAAATGATATACTGGGAAACTTTTTGTTCAACCATTTGCAGTTCTGCCGACATGCCTGAAAAGCGACTTCACGCAGGTGCATAATTCCGAGCTCCTGATAAGAAAATGGCTTCAGGAGCACAAGTGATCCAAGCAACTGAAAAGTTCGTGGCTATCCTACCTGCACACTGGAGCATCACAGTGACGCTATAAACTGGTCCGTTACATATGCAACAACCTCTGGAATTCTTGGATTGCAACGACTCATACGATATTTCTAAAGGCGGACGGTCTATCCAAGCTAAGGAAACCTGCTCTCTTTAGCTACTTCACAACAGACCGTCTGGGAATTTCGGCCCGTTGTTTGGTACCAAAATATATACTTAACCCTAGAAATGTGCACAAGGCGTCCGAAGTGGACGAACAAATGAGCGAAGGAGAGAAGTAACGGTGGTAATTTTCGCCGTTGCGACTGCAGGTTATGCATGCTCTGCGTTAGGTCAGGCCTTCAGAATCAACGGATCACAAGCTATTCCTCAATGCTTCCAGAATCATTTGCACAATAGTGAAAAAAGCCGGGTTCTTTATCCCACCTAAATCGAGACAGTGTTCACCGTTGTCTGGTAAGACAACTCCGATGAAAATAATGCTTATTCCTAGCCTGGAATATGTAGTCATCCTAGATGTATAGGTTTATGAAAACCTTCAAGGAGGTTGGTAGGCGATATTTCAAAATGCTATATTTGGTCCGGCTAGATTATGTTGCTATAGCGAGTCTACTTGATTTGCACCTTCGTTCCGAACTGAGTAACAGCCGCCAGCGAATCGATAACAAACGGCCAGTGTCACCTTGTGACATCAGACTTGCATCCGGTTCATTTAGTATTCACAGGGCACAGTAATTCATGATCTGATGAAACTTTCAAACTATCCACTCAGTCTTTGTGGTCTACAAGTGTGGCAAATTCAGGTAAGTCAAAGGTGTTGAGTATAAGCGTTTCCCTAAAAGCATCCATGTGACTTTAATCTATGTAGGAATCAACGTATTGGTGAACGGTTACTCGAACTAAGTTAACTTATTAACAGGAGTAGCTTGAATGAAGCCATTAAACTTTTGGATGGGGTTTAGAGATAAACTTCACATCAGTGCTGATACCTTAATGATTTACAAGCTGCAAACCTCAACATTTTCTGTCAGTGTGATAGTGCAGCAAGAGATTCAATGCATAACAGAAATGAAAAGATTCAAGATGGTCGAAAACCTTCGTCCTCCACTGGGGCTATATACCAGTCAGAAATCAAGCGGACTTTGATGTGGATTTTGGGCTATTCTCCTAGGAGTTGCCTAGGGCCTATCTAATGACACCGCTTTCGCATTATTGAGGTTTTCTGGGAGGACGGAGAGACAAGTCGACGAAATGAAACTGTGAGTATGGGTGGTGCTCACGGATGCGTTCAGACAAGCGCTTGTCTGAACGCATCCGTGAGCACCACCCGGCACGGTTAGGCACTGGAATAACTAAGTCACTTAATAGCGCAGTCGTTTCACATCTAGCACAGACTAACCACACCGTGAGTGTGACGCAAGCTTTCCGGACCCTGTAAAAGGTCAGAGGTCAACAATCCAGGTTGGCAAAGTGTCGCCTCTTGAGCACTGCGGAAGTTGTCACAATCCGTCTTCAAAATCCTCCACTTTGTTTTCAAAAACAATTTGTGGTTGCGCTTCAACTCCCTTGGCCCACCCCCCGTCCCAATACAAATCCTAGACAACAAAACAATTAACACCACAAATCCCTTCCACACCCATGTTTGTAAATGAGCAATCCAATCCTTCCTACACTGAAAATATTTTGTCAAGATATATAGAGGGATGTATTGGCATGAGTGCGAATCACTGAAAACGAGCTTGTTCGCCAACTTGTGTTTTCTCAATGTTCTATCATGTCCTTCCATTATTAATATGGGGCACTTCCTCAGAAGAGCGAATGATACTAGCTTCCGTAAAAATTATCAAAGGTATAGGACTTTGCCTCACGTCAACATACCTCACATTCAAATACGAGTTGCACAAACAAACGGACGGCGTGGCAATAGGCTCACCCATATCCTCCATCGTAGCAAACCATTTCCTATACTCGGTTGAATCCAAAGCTTCAGTGCATTTTATTCAATCCACGTTGTACGTACGGTATGCCAATGATACATTTGCAATCATCAAGTCGGCACAAAGAAACAACTTTCTCCAATCTCGTAATAAGCAATGTAGATACACTAAGTTTGCAACGTAGTCAGAAGACACAAATAGAAACATCAGCTTCCTAGATCGTCCACTAAAAGCCAATCGCTCGCGAAAATTCAATATCGGCATGCGAAGGAAATCCACAAGTCGAGATAAGTGTTTGGACTTGAGTTTACTTAATCCACAATGCGTGAGACGGACACTTATTTGTCCACTAGCCAACGGAGTTGAAAAGTTATGGACTGATGACGCCGGAAGTGAAGAGGAACAAGACCATTACTGTCTCCTAGGAATGATAAGAAAACTGTGGAAAACGTGCATATCAGCAACCAAGAAGAAGAACGAAAGTAAGAAAACGGCTTCAACGGAAATCCCGTATAGATTATGCACTCGTTAAGTACGGCCCTCAGTGCTTTCAACGTTCACACTTTCTTCGGGATTGATAATGCTTTAAAACGACACCTATCAAAGGTTATAGCTCAAGACTTTTTGCGAGACAAAAATAACTGCATCTACAATATCACCTCAGCCATCGCTCTCCGTTTAAACAAACTGTTTGTGTAGCCGTGGGAAGTTCTTTGTACCCAACACTGGCAAATGTATTCGTAGGTATGGTCGAACAAAAATATCTTGATAATATTTTTGGACTATCCTTTACAGACCTCACGTGGACGGCATATCGGTTTTCTTTTATCATGAACGTTTTGCCCCTCTTATCAAAACAATGAATTTTATTCATCCTTAATCTTCTTTGAAGGTGAATATTTTGCCCCCTATCTAAACTGTGAATTCTGTCCAACACAACGCAGCTCCCACCATAAAGACACCTGGGGTGAGTTACTTGTAATTCTCCAGTTGCGCATTGGTGACATATATCCGGGAATTCGATCGATTCCTTCTCTGTAGAGTGCAGAAGATGTACATCAAACCCACCAAAAGGTAGAAAAGGAGGATTTCGCAAAACGGACGTTATAAGCCAAGGGTACTCCAGAAAATTTCATTGAACCGCATTGGAAGCAGAGGTAGCCATACGAAAATCCGGTCGCCGTAGAAAACAAACACGTTCATAAAACCTTACTACTGAAACTTGATTATTTGGTTAACTAGATTAACAGAAGTCTTAAATCGGTCACCAGACACGCATCCAGCACCACAGTTGTGTCAACTACGAACAAGCCTCCAGAATCACTCAAGCTGTCTTGTTCCATCCTAGTATCACAAACATTGTCTGTCAATTCACTTGCGATTGCGGTGATGCACACAACGACAAAACGGATCGCTGCTTGTTTCGCATAGTCTCAGAGCGATTACCCGCATAAAAACTCCCGTCAGTCAGTCCACTCTATCGAAACATCCTACCGAGCTCAAACTTCTGTATTCTTCCCAATTTGTTGTGTGCAAATTGTGATGTTTTATGTTCATAATCGAGACAAGTATATGAAATGCATTTACTTAATAGCCTGCAATGGAAACTCACGTCTGCTTTAGGATCTTTTCACTTGCACCTTTGCAGTTACTTCCAGATGCAAAAAGGATTAATCTAAACAACCACGAACTTGGTCCTATAATCGTATATACAAGTTTGCTCGCTGTCGTGGCGAAAACTACACTAAAAGAACAAACTGTCAACTATCACAGCAGATATCGGAGCGTACTTCTAATTGACTGTTGATGTCGATAATACAGGGGACAACCGATAGTTTTCTCGACCGAGGTCCTGATTCATCGTTCGACAAGCACATGTCAACAACAAAACACAACGCTGATCCGATTTGCAGGCCGTTGTTAAGCAATCGAAATCTCAAACTAATCACACCGGATAATTACACCACCCAGTTCTGACCGTCTTGATTTCACTTGTTCGAGCAATTCAACTGCCTTAGGTATAAATTAAGTCCCTCAATGACAAATCTCCTGATAAACCATCAAGACTGATGCCATCAACAGAAATATGTTTTAAACGATATTGCCAGGCACGCGGCGCGGAAATATTGAATGAAAGATGGAAGAACGCGTACATAACAGTTAGTGCAAATGCGAAAAGAAATATAAGACTCCAGTACTCATGAGCTGATATCCTTGAGGAGGCAATTTTTATATGCAGTCAGGGGCATATTTGCTGCTTTTTCAAACAGGTGCTCTGTAGCTTTACATTATCGTTCGTCCAAGTAAATTGAGAGTAACTTACCGGAGATGACTACGGTAGCTGTTTTTCAGTGATTATGGGCCACTCTGGCAGGAGCTTACAGAGCTACACAAAGATATTCCCGGTCGTTCGTTACCTAGAGTTCGGTCCGAAGCATTCACAAGATGCAAGCCACTTTCCACCAGAACTGAGTTTAATTTATCGGGTTGAAAATCACACGGTTCCGTTTAACACTCGTTAAGTCACAGAAATTAGCGCATGGATAATTAGTTTTACTCGATTAAAAATAACTTAGTATATTTTGATATCATTATGATTTCTTTCTGTGACTAGCTACTTCACGAGGTTCGAAGTTCATTAGTGGCATGGGGGGAGGTGACCACTGGCGAACCCACAATTGTAATGACGAACGAAATAATGTTAACTGACCTAATGAAAATAATTTAGTTTGAAACTGTGTTGTTTGTCAGCTGCAAACGTGCTTTCATTTGTTTCTTTTAACCTGAACGAAGAATGGAGCTTTTCGGACTGCCGTCACTGCCAGAGTATGAATAACAAGATTAATGGGTTGCCTATGATATCTGCATGGAAGAATCCAGGACAACAGACCTTGTACGCTGAATGAATCAGACTAACGAATGTTTAACGGGTCAGGTTTCAACATAGTGACACTTTAGTTGAATAATTATAGTATGCCAACAGGTGACGGAGTTTGAACTGATCAAATCTTTTGGCTTATTTTAAAGGCCATTGCGCCGGTGGCAAGGCCTTTCAACAAGCTGGTTGTGTGTATGCTGAAACTGGTTTTACATCTTCAGCATTTTGATACACAGACCTTTGGGTTTATTGTATGCTGGACGTGGAAATCAAACATCGCAGTGAAACGGAGACATAACCATAAATCAGATCAATGTTAGATCGAGTTTCGTCTCCTCCAGTAAATTTATTCTGCAGTACTTGAGTAAAACAGATATAGATCATCGACATTTCGTACATTAGGAAGCTTATGGTTTCCGATTTCCATCATCTGTCCATTGATCAATCAATGCTGAACATGGGAAGCGCTAAGTGCAAATTCGTAAAAACTTAGCACTATTTAATGTAACCGGAGTTACCAACAGTCGAAGAATATCAACGAAATCTGAACATTCCATTTGCATTAATTTTGAAAGAGTGGGAGTTAAGAGACTAAGATTCGGCCTTCTTAACCCCATAAAAGTAGAGAATGATGGTGTAGATCCATTAGCAGCAGTACACTATAAAAACCAAAACGTACCAGAGTAGGACGGAAAATTAACCAAATGGAAATGCTTTCATGAGAAAAACAATCTTCTAACTAAATCTCAAAGTAAAAGAATAGAAAGAAAAGTGCGAAACAAGCCTCTAGATCATAGTTGATACGCTCTGAAAACGAGGAAAAACAAGACGCAGCCGGCAGGGACAAAGTTTCCTCTGCCTAGCAGCGACAGTTGGTACATTTTAAGGTAATTTTTGGTGACACTTAGATTGTAATAAGGCAAGCCACGTCAGTTTATTAGTTCAGGAACTGAGACATTGTTTACGGCCCAAGATGTCCGTTTTCTACGCAGTGGTTTGATAGACAAAATATCGCAATGGTCTTTGCAAATTCTGGCACGGGAATTACCAAAAACTGCACTAACACTTTTGTTATTTATACGTATTTTGCCTCAGGCTTGCTACCGCAGCCTTTCCGTCAGTAAGCCAGGTAACACTGTCATTTCAGAAAATCCGAGATATTAGGTTGCCTTGTTCTTTATTCACAGCTGGTCACTTTACTCAACCATCTCGGAGGGATTTCTTCATTTAAAAATAGCCAGCAAAAATAAAACATGGTTTATTTTAAAATCGTCTGAAAGAAACAAATTCAAACAGCGGGAACGGCGATTTTGTTTTGCGAATTATTTTCTTCCTTCTTCTTGTATCGAGGACATCTTCGTGGCCTCGTGTATGGAGGTGTGGTGCAAGCTTGTACGTATTCCGTACAGCCTTCGCAATCCTTGCAGAAGTCTTTCAACTCTTCAAGATTTTTTGCTTTTGCTCCTTCTAAAAAATATAAGATAAGGATTACTTTACTGCCATCACAATGCAAACATACAGCAAAATGTTTCAGCGTGCTAAACTCACCACATGAGCAAAGTGAGAGACCTCGTTTGTAGCAGGTTTTCTCAGGTAGTTTATCCTCGGCCAAGGCCAAAAAGAAACAGGCGAAAAAGATAAAAGTTTTAATCTAAAATTCGTGCGTAAGGAACACATGTAGCAAAGTATTTCTTACCATTTTTCTATCTGGTTCTTAGTTTGTTAACGACCACTTATTTTATAATTATTTTCTGGAACTGGTTAACCAATCAGAAGAGAAAATTTGGGCCTCAACCTTTCAATTTCGACTGCAGGAAAGAATGGATTATTTGATTCGCTTCGTCGTATGAGGCCAATGCCAACTTGTTAGAGCCGGGACCAGTTACATTTGAATTTGGTATTCAATTTGATTCATGCCTATCAATGAAAATTACAATTCGCATGAATTTCTCCCGGAAAACTGCCAAAACATAAAACATCGGTGCATGCAAATTGTAAAGGCTTATTTACAACAGTGATTGTTTTCTACTGGAATGGACGGGAAGCCGGCAAACTCACTTGGTGTTTTGCGGATCTAATGAAAGTGGGCTTACAAAAATTGGGAAAATTGCGATTCCTTCAACACATCTGCTTGTTGATTATTAGTTTACGTAAAGATAAACAACGGACCAACCAAATGGAGGAACTTCAGACGGTGTGGCGAAGTGACACAAAAACTCGAGTAAAAAAATACTACATGTGGTGTAGTAATGATTGTCTATAAATAATTTATGCACAATGAACTCTATTCTGGTTAACATCTACAAATTATCGGACTTGCTTTCAGTGATATTGCGGATACTTGGTTTAGATTTTCCGCACTTCGTCGATTATAATATGAACTTATTTCTCTCTGCACACCTATACCTTTGGCTAATATACTCTAGTTACTTGCATTCAGGTTTTGGTTTGCACGGTTACCAAACCATCAAAAATGTTTCGACGCCGCCCCTTAAAATACCAACGCTCAGGTGCGATCAGCGATTGGAATGAAGTCTGGAAAATATCGGTCGGTCTTAATTCTTCCTATTTACGAGAGCAGCACACCGTTTCACCTCTAGTAAGCGCTCACTGTAAATTTACCCACCTAGGAATGGAACCTGGATTATGGTTGAACCATCGAAGAGAGAACACTGACTGACTTTCAGTTTGCTTCTTCAGGCTCTGGTCATTTAGTATCGCAAACTTATGTTCGCTGCTTATTGACATGTGATTTGACATTTTCGTTGAAAATACCCTTTTAGATAATCCAGTTGCTATCCTTAAGTATGGTCAGTTTGGAACACCATGGTGAGCATTGATCAAAACATGTTGGCTTATCATAGGATGAACATTATAAGGCATTTCTAGCTAAGATAGACATGGAATAAGTCAAAAAACTATAGACAGAATGCTCTACTTCAAATAAAGAAACGACACAGACTGCGGCACAGAACCTGATCGCCTAATGTTTCCAACCGTCGCTTATAGGATCTCGTGGACCTCAACTCCGCTACCTAACTGGACCTTTACCCGTTAGGGATTTCATAACTTCATAACTTCTGCCAGGTCTTTGAATGTCCATCGGGGACTAATAACTGTCTCGGAAAACAGCGTAGAGCAAATCAGTCTTTCCGTGGTCCTGTGCAGAACGTGTTCCAACCCATTTAATCTATTCACATCACAATCCAGTTTTGAAAACAATAATCCTAGGGGCGAATGCACTGTGTAGCTTATTACTTATTCACACTTGGAGGTATAGTTCAGTAATTTTAGTAATTTTTTTACCACCTACCCCAAGAAGCATTAGAATTTACACTTCATTAAATTATAACGTCTGAGGATAAAACATTTTGTATAGAACCAATGTTCTTGGCGTTGCATGTTTTTATATGAATCATGCTGTGAACCTGTGCGTGCCAATTGAATTCAAGATTAAAAGAGAATTAATCTTAGCCTTGCTGCCTTTTTTCGAAATTCTGCTAGGGCTCAAGATGGAAATTCTTTCAGTGAATATCGTTTTTTATATCAATTCATTTTGTACAGCAACTAAATTTGGACCAACGGGTAATTAGGAGAATATTTTTGTCACTAAAACGACAAAATTCTTCTATTCGTATTACACTTTTTATTATTTTGCAAACAATTTCTAAATCTCCCGTGCAATGCAAACAAATCGGCTGAAGATAATAAATCGAGCCAACTGGTTCGCATAATCTGCTATTATGCAGGATAATCCTACTCCCTGGTTCACTTTGTAAATAATCAGTACTGGATATCCACTGACACTTAGGAAGCTTAAATGTCATTTGACTTCATCCGGCAGTGGCACTAAAATGTGTTAGCTTTACAGAACAAAAATTGGTTCGCAAAACTTCAAAATGAATATAAATAACTCAGTGGTTTTTTCGGATATGTATGTGTGTGTGCAAGCCTCCAGGAACACTCAAACAAAATTTTCAAATTGACCGATGCTTTTAATCACTTGATTTTCAGCCACATTGAGGTACCAAAATATTTGACTATTTTTTGCTCCCTGCCTCAGTGTCACGATAAAAGTGTAAGTGAAGTTTTGGTAATGTATAAAGTGTAAGTGATTAGCGCGGCACGCACGAATGACCCTGGAACAAGTTCAGCTCGAGTGGAGATTAAGTTCATTCCTGAACAGATCTTTTTCTTTCGCAATCAACCATGATCATGATACTACTAATTCATATTCCAATTATTAAATGGTGAATTTCAGATCGCAGATGCTGCCTTAATCCTGAGGAATATTTACGGCAAAATAATTATCTTTTTGTTGAACATGCAAGCTTGTTTTTCGTTACGAATGCAAACGAGGATAAATTCTAGAACTCATGTAGGGTTTCATTTTTTATATTTGGACAAGTTTATACATAAAATCAAGGTTACCCATGTTTAACTATCACTATTGCAATCTGCACAAAGGCAGGATAACGAAAACATGTTAGTAAATAAGTGATATTTGATGGTTCTTCTTTATATATCTTATAACCGTAAGAATACTAGCACGGCAAATTTTTGAATATGTCACATCAGGCGATACTCGAAAGTGACTGTTCAATGCGATGCAAAAGATTGCTTGCATATTCTAAAGAAGGTAGCGTTCTGGCTGAACATATATCAGTGTCATTATTTTCATTAGGATCCATAATCATCTCTCTCAAAGTTGAGGAGAAAGATGAAAGTGAGCAACCGTGGCGAATATCTCCTCTCTTGCGAGACAGGTAGTAGGCATGAATTCTTATTCGGCTGTGCGTACTACGATTGTAAAATTAAAATAAATTTTCCTGGCACAGCCTTCGGTGAGAAGCAGCTCGACAGAGCTGTAAATCCGAAGGACTTAAACGAGGTTTTTCCTTCAAGATAGATACGGTTTGTATATGGAAGTTGTGCATGCTCCAATACTTACCGCCCAGTAAAGATTTGACCAAAACAGCCCAAAATGGATCAGAGCACGGCTTAATTAGCGTGAGACTAACTCCCGTTTGAAGTGCGCAATTGTTGAAGGATGTCCTCTGCAAGAACGTGGAATGTGTACTTGGCCAAACTGATTCTTTTTGTTCTTCCTATGAGGACCCATCAACTTGCTTATAAATGGGTACACTCTCCATGTCACATTAGACCCAGGCTGACCTCTGGTGATTTGGTGACTCCGTCCTTCAAGGACGGAGACAGCCTACTTAGTCCAGCTGCCCTAGCTACTTTGAAAAAAATCTGTTACGCCAGTGGCCTCCGACTTCAATGGAACACAGGTTTCTACTTGCACTCCTTCACTGAAATCATAATTGGAACACATAATGGGGACTATGATAGCAGTCCAAATAAGATCTTCCCCAAAATGCTTTTTTGAAAGGCTTACAGAATGGTCTTGGAAATAAATCACCGGTCATCCGAATCCTAGACTACCCCGACTACAATTCTGGGTAATTTTGGAAAGAACCCAATGATGGAAATATGTTACTATTGAATTCAGTCTTGGTTTATTTGTGGGGAGAATTATGAAGCAAAGCAACTGCGGGCCAGATCAGCTTAAACGCTTAGACTGAACTCCATTAAGAACACAAATCGGGTCAAGGTAAACAAATTACATTTACTTCAACAGCTGATAATATTCGAAGTTTAATTTCTCTCGATACGAGTTGTCACGTTAGACAAACCATGGAGAAGTCTGAATGATCGATTATCACCAAGACTATGACAGATGATCTGAATTGGTCCCATTTTCCTCATAGCTGTATCACCGCGGTTCATTCTTATTATCATTAGGAAGTGACACCACAGGTGGAAGAAACACCGGTCCAGGCTGGTAGATGACTCGTACAATTGATCCCTCTGGTTAAAACATTGGTTCTGGTATTATTTAACAGTAAACTAAGCTGCTTATTAAAAGAAATATCGCATCTATTCTTCGTACTCCACTTTCAAATTCACTTTGATGCTACTGTTGTTACTACGGCTGGATCGCGGCTTAATTCGGGCGATGCGGACTTGGGGTGGCAATCGATAGCAAAAATCTGTCTCGACAGAGCAGCTTCCAGCCAGAAGCAAACTGGAAGCGGTGTGACAAGATGTAGAAACTGCATCAAGTATTGTAGGAAATAGGTTATTCATATGCACACAGAGAATAAAATTCTGTCCAAAGAAAAAAATGTATTAGAACTACACACAGCTCTATAATTGCGATACAACAATCTATCCTTCCGTTCCACTGTACATTGGCGTTTTTTGAGAAGAGTCGACAAAATATAGTGAATGATATAGATAGTGCCTCGACCCTACCACAAGCGCCTTTTAAGTTGACCAATTTTTGAGCTTCTCCAAATATAAGAAACTCATTTCTACATTGATTTATTTATCTTCAAATTAAACAAACTCGGGTATGCAGCTGACCTTTGCTGCTTCGTTTAAGGACTGAGGTTTACTGTTGATCCGATTTTCACTCTTTTAAGCAAGCAAACCAAATTCAAGTTCTCCGCTGTAACTTGCTATGTGGCAGTATTAGTCTTCTTCGTATGGTCCTTTTCTTTGTATCCTACTGCTGCTCTTTTGTTCCCTGTTGGATGAGAGTTTTCATCTAATCCTAAGGACGATCAGTGCGATCGTTGATACTTTCTGTCTCCTGGAAAATCACTGTCTTTGTAATAGACACATCCATTCCGAAATACTAAGATGTCCAAAATTACGTGCACATCCAAACCAATGAAAACGAAAATCGGTCTTCCTGACGCTATTTGCACGACTGAAAAAGTAGTTCTTCGGCACGTCTGAATGGAGGAAAATAAGTTGCAACATGTTGAGTCTCGTAAAAAAATCGACTTGTTCGTCACGTTGTTTTGCGGTCTGGTCATCTTGTTGATTTGCTCACTGAATTACCTGCTTGACGTTGAAAGTATGCTGACGACTTTATGCTCATGCATTCCACACAACCGGTCGGGATTCCCAATCATTCTTCGCGATCGGTATGACATTTGCTAAACTCCTATTCCTTCCGGTTTGTGCTTAAATGCATCTGTATGCATCGGGTGCACTCTTATTGTTTACGTGTATTCATAATCCATTGCTAACTACCATTGATAATGTTTCTTAAATGCCCAAAACACAACAAGATCTTCGAGTAACTTCCTATTTTGGCAGGGCAAAATAAAATCTGAAGGCTGGCTCCAAAATAAATTCTGTAAACAAATGGACGGACACGCCTTAAGATTAAAACTTTCATCTGATAGGCGGATTTATTTTTGTGCAGCCAAAAATACATGCAGAATATCTTAGCGTTGTTTGACCAAAAGCTGTTAGTCTGTCAAGGATTGATGTCATTGTCTTGCATTGTACTGCATAAGCTTCTGTGTACAACCAATAATGTCGCATTTCAATCAGAAAATATGAGTGCGAAAAACTAGGAAAAATTTACACTCGTCACTTTATAATAATGTGAAAAAACCTCATCGAGGAATGATCAAAGCATATTATGACAGGTTGCTCAGGAATTCGGTTAAAACACGGTCACGGTTTGTCAAAATTCATGCTGAATATGGGACAGTGGAGTTTCTATAAATATTGATTCCGGAGGGTATGGAAGGAAAATCAGATTGTGTCGAAATGTGAAAGTGACACTTTGAAAGACCATTGTGCAGAGGATCCATGGGATCTGAAAGAATTTTTAGGGCAAATTTCTCACATGCTGATAAGATTTGATTACATAGGTCAAGGTACGATTCCGTTAGTGGTACGAAGGGCATACGGCTTATAATTGATAGTCTTTTTAGGTATGCCCGGAAAAACAACATAACAATAACGAAAGGTAGGAAAGATACACTAGTATGGAAGTCGGGAGATTTTGCTTGGTTTCATCTTGTAGTGTCGAGGTTTCTTTCTTTGAAATGACAACCGTCAGCGACTCTTTACACCGGTAGAAATGTGAGTATCAGTAGTAACTCTTAGATATCCCACAGAATCAACCCTGGTAAGAGTTTTCAGTTGATGGAATAGGTTTCGGATGGGTAGGCCGACCGATGGAGAGTGAACAGACATTCGAAAAATATAGATGTGTTGAGATTCAAACCAGCTTGTCCTGAGAAATCGCAAACAGAAGATAGGTTGTTGGGAAAACTGTGAAAATCACCGTTGTTCGAAATGGCTTGATAAACGGCAACATTATCAGCATACTTAAACAGATGACAGGATGAGCTGGTTGATAATTCGCTGATGTAAGTAGAGAAAAGAAACGGTGAAAGAGTAGCACCCTGTAGCACTCCTGAGTTGTTATTCGACGGTTTCGATACCTTATCGTCCATTCGTGTGCACCGGGTTCGGTTCGTAAAGTAATCAGACAGCCATGCTAATAAAGCCCTGGGACAATCGAATGTTTCCAATTTGTGAAGTAGAAGAGACCTTGGGACCGAATCAAATGCCAACAAATAGTCCAGGAATGCTTAACGGACATATTTCATCGATGCGTTTAAGGATTTAAAAATGTGCTAAATGAAGGAGGCAACAGCGTCCAAAGTGGACCTGTTAGATTTATAGGCAAAGTGAAAAGGGTCGTCAGGAGGATACACGGAAGAACGCAGGCGCCTAAGCAAGGCATGCTCCGTCAGTTTAAGACCGGGAGACGTTAAGGCGATGGGGCGAAAACATTTTGCCGAAGCAATAGAACCGCTAAATTTAGGGATAGAAATAATATTTACGAGTCTCCAACAGTCAGGAATGGAAGCTGAGATTAATATTGAGTTAATTAGAGAAGTAAATGCATCGGTCAGAGCCACATCACCATGCCTTAAATAGCTGAGGACAGACTGTCAGGACCAACCTCTGTGGTAATTTTAGTGGTGCGCAGAAGGTCGAGCACCTCTTTCCTAGAAAAACTTGTAACTGTCGTATCATCACCTTGAACAAATATGGTTGGGTAAAAGTGTAAGGATGGATGAAACTATGACTGATGCTGTCGACATCCGCAGAAGATTTAGCATGTTTCTTTTACTTCTCACACAACAGTCAAATGCCTTACCATAGGATTCGATTGTTGTTACCGCTAAGCAGTTGGCTGGCGAATGTAGTGTAGATGCGTTTGATTTCAGCTTTCATCATATTGGAAACACACCGCACGCTTGAGGTATTACGGGATTTGTATAAGTGCTCCGTGCAGCAACTTAAAGATTTCAGTTTCTGGGTGAATAAACGGCCATTCGAGATGAATAGTGCTTCCGAAGAGCAGCAGATATCAAAGATTGCGTTGGCCTTCTCTGTGAAAAGTTCTACATTGTCTTTGAGAGGGGATTCAAAATTGAAACAGGCGAATGTGAATGAAAGGAAAATCTGAAGATCAATAAGGCTGTTGTGTGAAAATCTATGGAGGCAAGTTCGGATTTGATTCGTTTGCCTGAAGGAAGATTGACCTGGAGTAAATCTTGGGCCCTAACAGAAGCAATGATGATTACTTGAAATTAAAGCACGCAGTTTCAGGGAAAATAAATCGGGGTGGTTAGTAATAGCTCTATCTAAAATGGAGCTGCCTCTGGTGGGAGAAACGCTGAGGTCAATCGAATCAAACACAAACAGTGGTACGGTAGATGCATGGTTGAGATCACCCACAATAATATGTAGACTATGCTCAAGGAAAAGAACAATAAGTACCAAATGTAATGGAAAAATAGATGTGATATTGTGTTACGAGCTGAAAGGGGCAAAATATATGATTAAACTGGTTTGTCCAGAAATCCTAGGGCGACACTGTATCACAAGACAGTCAATTCCTTTTAACGAGTACTTTGAAATTGCCCGACCAAAAGGAATTCATGTATTTTGCCGCACCGCCTCCAATCTTCATGTCCGGAACTCTGTCCTGTCGATGGAGCTTGAAGGTTTCTATTGACACGAGTGAATCAGCTACATCCGGGTCCAGCCACGATACTTGTAGGCAGATCACACAAGTGTGAACATGGATCGGTGATTGAAGTGCGACAGACAGATCCGACGTTTTCGTAAACAGAGAGCGGGTGTTGGTACTCAGAAATGCCAGAATGGACATCATGGCCAAACGACAGCACTTAAGAACTGCCTGCCAGCCAACACGAGTGCCTCTTATAGATGGACAAGATTTTTGAGGTGCAGCAATGCATATTCCTAGACCATGTTGAGAACCAATACGGTTTTTAAATAACAATTCTTCAGAGCGATTGTATCGGCGAACGGAGACCATAATCAAACCAAGTGTCCGACTAGAATACTACGAAATAACGTTGACAGAATTTTAACGCAACGAGTCAAAGCGCGTTTGTGCGTATTAGTTTGCAATTGCAATTTACTTTCATTATTAAGTATTATAGACCCCTGGAGCTTTTCCATCGGTTTAGGTTTTCATTTAACTCTGCTTACATGTTTAGGGGAAATGCTACGTTCTGGATAATCATAATCTACTAACAAGTCGGAATTAACCCATCGAATAACGTAATTACTGACTTGTGGCGGCCTTCCTCCAATACACAAACAGATTGCACCAATTTTCCTCCCAGCCACTAAAATTAACTGTTGAATTATCTCCTACTGGTCATTTATTCACCATTCTATCTTCCTAATTTCCACTTATTTCTCTGCAGCAATTATTCCGCAGCTACCTATAATTTATTTTCTAGAAAAGTTCAACCGAACCGTCCGTTCAAAAATGTTTAGATTGAGGACAGTAAAACCCATTCAATACTATTTTGAGTGGTTATGCCCTATTTTGCTGATTCAAGTAAAACCTAGAACGCCGAAGATTGGGTTTCGGTGAAATATTTCCCCAGTACATTAACGGTAGAAAGAAACGTGGCTATCCCTCCAGAACGTTTCATTCATTTCTATTCAAAAGATATATCACAAACATGTAGCTGAAGTGGTTTGTCTATGTCATACTGACGGTCGGTATTCAAGGCAGCTGGTTGGACTTGACATCGAATTTTTAGGGAATCGAACCCCTGGTACACTGACCACTGGTTGAATGAAGAACTAGCTGCCGCTCGGCTAGTAACTACATATGATTTAATGAGAATTCAGTATTTAGAGTGGGTTCTGCTGTAGCTGACGCAGACTCTTTGGGAATGCCCATTCCACTACATCCACGCTTTAAGCATGTCGTCAAAAAATAAGATGTAAGGGCTCATAAACAATAAGATGCATGCTAATAACTTAAGGTTATTAGGAGAATTCCTCCGTTAGGTAAATTAAAATATAAAAGCCGTCATTCAGATAAAGAATAAAATGTGGTTCCGTTCCAAGACAAATTCAGCGCACACTATTACCAAAGCAAAAATCGATTTGATCCACGAAGGTGAACAAATGCGTGGATCACGAATATCATGAGTACGTTTTAACAATCAGATCAAAGGGTGCTAACTTGCCAATAGTTCTCCCATTGGGTTTTTATAAATAAATTGCACTTTCAAGGGTGGGTGAGACCCACCCACACTCGAGGAAGTCACACCAATTGAGACAGGGAAATTAGTGGCCAAATCGGGTCTCAACTCTAAGCAATATGGCACGTATTCTAGCCCATTATGTCTACCGAAACCCTGGCGAGATTTCTGTGAGAGTTTTGATGATTTACTTGGAACGGTATTGACAGGCTCACCCATAAGAGTGAATATATGCCATGCATATTCTCCAGCGCAAATACGAATTTTTTGGAGAATTTTTCCAAAGACTGTCATGGAATTTAAAAATAGAGCACAAATTAAGGGAACGTATTGACGCATTTTATGCATATTATGCACCGGCTAAAATGCATGCCCGGACAGTTTATGGCAAACGAAATGAATAAAACGCGTCAAATGATGTAAGTTAGCTTATCTACCAGAGACTCCGTATGGAATACAAACTGTAAGGCACTGCTAATACTGAGCAGCCAAGCAAACAAGGGTTACTGCAATGGATATTTCCTTTAGTTTGCGAGGAAAAACAAAACAGTAAATCCAAGTTCCCAAGGATGAATTGTCAAGCAGTCACAACGAATTTCAGCGGACCATTGCGCACGCTTCGTAACTCTCTAAAAGACTTTCAAATAATTAGTGTTTGATAGAATGCCTGTAAAACCTACCAAATACAAGCGAATTATGACTGAATCCATTGTCGCACAATGGTTATCTCCCAAAAGAATAACGCTAACATAGATAAAAAAAAGGCACAACAGGTTACGTTCCTTGCATTTTTTAGGCAGACAGAATTTTCCAAGTCCTTGTTTCCTACAACTCGAAAGAATGTTGAATTCATTTACACCAATCTGCAAAATCTGTGCACCCACTGGACCTGCAACAGTAGTTCCCTTTTAAATCTATTCTCACTTATTTTTGCCGTGTTACGCACAAACAGATCGGGATCACTGTGAAACCGATCGAAGAGAAACATGAAAATAAAGTGAGCTGTTTGCATACACAACAATTGCAAACACCAAACGTCACTTGTATGAAAGTAAAATCCGATCTATCGGTTATTGCGTTCGGAGAAACCAAAGCCAAAGTCTACATATTGCTGAAACATCGTGGGCGAAGTAACCGCTGGCGGAATTCGCTTATAACACATTTTATATGACCAAATGAAATCTGAAGCGTTATAAATCAACTGTTAGGATTGGGGTTCACGCGCCCATATTATTCTGTCACCAAACGGAATGGATGGATTACTATGAGGAATTATTTGACAATGACAAGATAAACATCGGTACTGGGTTGATGACTAATATAATTTAAGCCAAAAGAATGCAAAAAAATAAAATATTCAGCTCGCAGTGCTCTCCGAGGAAAAATATCTATTTGATCTTAGAATAATCGTTTAAGGTTGCAAAATTCACACCCTAATGAAATGAATCCTCATCTAATTTTTAAACCCAAAATTCAATTATCTTGGCGATCGAACCAATGCTGCCAGGGTTCCATTCAAATATCCGTGAGTAAAGTAAGTTAGGCTGTGTTTTATTCTATATGACGAATTCTTTTTGTTACATCACGTAGTTTCCAAGTCTAGTTTTCAAAACTTTTGTCACTCGTTCTTTGCGTCCACACTTTTCTGCAAAATTAATGCAGCCTTCGCACCTGTAGCAGTTGCGCTCCATTTGTTCTGGCCGCATTATTTGCCCGCTGAAAATGCAAGTAACTACGAGTTATTTTGCCGTAATCGATAAACCACTTGCATTTCACTAATGAATTACAACTGCATAGACATGCCGCATTTGTAAGCATTGAGAGCTTGGCGCGTGCATCTGAAATCCAAGCCACTGGATGCGGTAAACGGAGAAACCAAAAGCAAATGCTAAAATATCTGGAAATGAAATTATCATCAGGATTGCTTTGCTAATTTTTTCACATCGTAGTAGAAAATCATTTTAATGATGTTACTCTTCTGATCAGGCGAGCTTCCGTTTATAGCCTCACTACGAAATGATCCACCAATGATATTCTCACAAAACAAGCGCAAACCATTAGTTGGTCCGAGGATTTCGATGGATACTTTAAAAAGTTCCTACAAGGCCTCTACGGAATTCTGCCCATGTACATAAAGAAGTAGCTACTAAAGCATATCTTGAAGCTGATTAGATCAAGATCAATCTGATGTCAGTATGTCATTTTGATTTGCAATATCAATAAGGACAAGAAGGCAGTCGATAATGAAATACATAACCTGAACTCCAAAATATGAGAAAAAAATCCAAATGGTTAAGCTATCAGTGCGAATTTTCATCAAACGCTTTAGATCATAAAAATCCTGGACGACATGGTTTAATTATATTCCCCAGAAATGTCAATCGTGTACATCGGAAAGCGGTAAAACCACTCAATTTTGCGGCCCGTTCGTCCCCATATTTTCTGGCTCCTTGGTGATGGTCATTACACTGAAAGACCACGTTTTGGATTTGTACCTTGAAAACAGTTGCATTAATTGAGAGGAGACTGTTTAACTTATCACGGAATTTTCAGCTGAAATCCAAAACACTTTCGAACTCCTTTTGGGCTTCAAAAGGCTAAAAAGTAAAATATTGCCGCCTTTGTTGACAAAATGCAGCGAAAATTGCTTCGCAAAAGTTATTTCTTATTTCGCAGCACAGAACAGATGCCTCATTTTCAAGTATGAGGCTATAATTCGACGAAGACATCCCAAAAAATTGGAATACTTACGGCAATTACAACATATTTATCATAGCTAAAACTTGAGAATAGTCAGATAACCACATTGACAATTGGCTTTAACGTTGTTTATTTTAAATAAATGAATAAATATTTTAAATAAATAAATAAATAAATAATAATTAATGTAGGTTGAAAAGTGAAACCGTATTCCTGAGAGGAATAATCTGGAGTATATCGCAATACGTACACAGGCAAGAAATCCGGTGAAATCAAGAACTAACTCAACAAATACTAATTATCGACCAAGTCAACAAAAAAATACCCCTGGTATACTAGAAAAATCACTTACACATTAGTAGCAGTTCCGAGAAAATTGACTGGTTTACATTGGTAATTTCTTTCTTAGGTTGACATTGATTTTGTCTTTGTTGCAAGGCCAGATTCAGTATATTCTGGCGGTGTAATATTCACTTGTCAACCTCAAATACTACGATATACATGCACCATTTTAGGGTTCCCGAATTGTTTGTCTCAGCTTCTTGGATATCCCTCTATTTCTGCTTGCATAACTTGTTGCTGTTGGCAAAATAATCTACCGGTAATTTTCAGTGTACTTGACGAATACAGCTGCATGAAATAATTCACCATTTGATGTCACTGCTCAACACACCATTAAGAAAGCATGGAAGCACTTTGAACGCAAGACAGTATCGCTTATTTTAGAGATTTCTATGTTCATTTATACTGTCTGTTTATCAAGTTGATTTGGTATCTAACGGGACAATTTGCAATCAGTACTGGTGCCCCTTTTGTCTTCGACATATCGTTCACATTATTGTTGCGGATCTTTAGCCAGGTCAAAATTATTTGATTCCTTCGGTACCCACGAATCTTTAGCATATTATTCATCAAGATTATCATTCTTATTCCTTTGTACTTTTTGCTTTCCTCAATGTGGTTCCCAAAGGTTGCAGTCTATTTCTGTCCCACAAATAGTTGCGATTGAGGGCTGTCTCACCGTGAACAAGTTAATTGATTTGTTGCTTTCTCTGTGTGATTTATATATGAGAACTTTTAGTCAACTCCCGATTCAATATGTACTTAGTTTAACAAAGTTAAAAGACAACTTGAGAAACTAGACAAGAGAAGAGCAGGAAAATAGTGCTGGTGAGCACAGGTGCATAAACTTTAGAGCGAAACGCAGACCAGTCTGCTTTTGAATATGAACTGTACGCTTTTGAACAGTAGTAGAGACATAGTTGTTCTACAGATTGCTGTCTCTTAACACTGTATATTTTTTATAAAATGCTCGTCTCATTGTTATGGTGCGGTCAATTTGTGCAAGTGAAAAATGACCACGCCGTTGTTCCAGCACTCGTCAACATTGGGCTATTTTTGCCCAAATATAAGACTAAATTTTCGTAATGTTCACATAAACAAGTTCTGAGTGGAACATTCGGTTAAACACAGGAACTTATTCACTCATCTTTCACACGGATATTCGCTTTCAAGCTATGAGTCCGACAAATCCTTTTTCCATTCCCTAACTACGTTGAGCCAAACGGTTTCAACACGAGTCACTTATCTAAAACTTCAAACATTATGAGTTCCTAATGCTCGGCAGAAAGTTTATATTCGAAGATAACATCAATACTCAAATTAAGGGGCATTTATTCTTTACTCACCTAGACCCGCAACCGGTTTTTTTCCTAAGGCAAACTTCTGTAGCTCTGCCCGAGGGTCGTTGCTCCTCAGATTCCATATATCCACACATTAGACGAATGTCGTTTTCTCATACATAATGAAAACTAAGACTGGAAGTTTTTCTTCAGCTTTTCATTTCATGTTTTGTCAAAATTTCTTGAGAATTCTGAAGTGGAAGCAGTCAACAGGACTGAAATTATCTCATGTCCTGAACGATGTACTACATTTGAGCAAAATTCATGAATGATATGCAACCTCTAACGTGTAATACTTTTATTACCAACGAGAAATAGTACAACTGATATCTGACTGTACTTGCAGATGGTACAAACAAGCAATCTGTCTAAGAGGACAAATATACTTGTGAATGCATTTGTTTGGGTGGTTATTGCTGTTTTGTTGCTGCCGACTTCGTAAAAGAGGTTTTCCTACTCAGCAGCACTCTCAAGAGAATTTTTTCAGAAGAGGATTCGCTTATGCAGAACAATATTATTACCAGACAAGCAAATTGGTACAAAGGAATCACTTCCGTAGTTGGAGATTTGGTTAGGCTACTTAAAGAACATCTGCAATTGAATCAGTAGACTGGCTGCTGGCACGGACGATCATGCAAGACCGGACATGGGCAGATCTGATATAGATGCAACACCGATTAGTACCATTTCTAACCCGTCACAGAGCAAATCCAGCAAAAAACAGAGAGAAAAGTCACGTGGCGGCAGGATTAATAATAAATTGTCTTTGGACGCAAGCATATCGGGGTTGCACAGCCCGCCGGGGTATTCAAAATTCAGTCTTCCCTACAGTGAAACTGATCATGCCTACTTACATCGGATTTGCTGGTCTTTCGACGCTGAGCTTATTAAATGGTGGCTCTGTCTAATTCAATAATATATTTTTGACCTCGGATCATTGAAAAACGCCAAATTTCAGAAGTTTCTGTAGTGAGACCAGAGGAATTAAACAAGAAACATTTAAGAACTCCGGACTTACTAATAAATGTATTTATGATGTGCTTACCTGGCTGTATTTTGACTTAAGGGTGTTTTATTGCAAGAGCTTACTCAAAACGTGATAAAAATCATCATTTCGCTACTGTGAATACATGGAAGCACCGTATAGTTGTCACATTCTGGTTAGGGATATTCAACACTACGCACTCACTACACCCGAATTAAAACGCAAACGCCGGACGAACGATTTTGAGCTGAACATTCTACCCAAGTAACTTTAAGTCGTTCACAATTACATACAATTTTAAATTGCTAATGTTTAAAGGGGCTAACATTTTGTTTTACTTTCTAGAAAACCTTAAACATTATTTCTAAAGTCGTTATGACAAATATCAATGATAGCATTACTCGGAAAACCCGTCAGATATATACTGCACAAATATTCTTAATCTGCTCGACCAAGTTATTAGCATCTGAAAGCTTTTCGGCAATTAGTACTTTATGAAACCTCGCTTATGACGTATTAACGGGAGCACTCCTAATAGTTAATTTGGGTAACATCATATGATTTCGCAATAACAGCCTAATCATTGATCCATTTTGATGTTCTTCAGTGCCAGGGATCAAATACCAAGGATGGATGCTATGCTCCATGTATCTGGAAGCACAATCTCGTCTGCGTAAACTACTCAAATCATGTGATGCTCAGTGTGCAGACTCTGACAAACTGCTTCTTTAATACCGTTGCACAAGAAGGCAATATACATGTCGACACTTTTGGAAATACTCAGCTAAGCAAAATCATTTGTCTTCATGAAATAACTTACCAAGCGATATCATTGCCCAACTCACCATTATAAAACCATGGAAGCATTGTGCACCTGTCTCATTCTTGTTAAGAATGATCATCAATTCATATCCACCGCGCTCGAACTGGGACGCGAACCCGGGGCGAACGATTTTGAATCCAACACCTCAGCCATTACACTACCGGACAGGCTCTGAACGGTTTGTTGAACTTCCTACGACAACGTATTCACGACGGTACGGTAAAAATACGTTCAGTATGCTTCAGACTAAGGAATATTGGTAACTGTTTGGATCATTTGCTCTCAGCGGAATTCCCCGAACAAGTTCGACCGTCATTGAACAACGACGACTATATGCCTTTAAAACATGCCAAAGAAGACAGAAATGGAAGTTCGCGAAATTAACCTTGCAAAACACGACCGAGTACGGGTCAAAATCTAAAGTCAGAAGACCTACAATAATGAACGCTAAAACATCGTAGTAAACATATCCAGGAGACCATTGACATTTAAAGAGTTACAATTACTACAAAATGGTGTGAATTTCAATCTCCAAAGGAAACCCCTGATGGTCGAAGAAATTATGCCAACATTGGAACAAGTTTTATCGAGCCTCATATCTAAAGTCTTCGTCTTACGCAGGATACCTGCAGAGAAGTCATCTATCAGTAGGGGTCGATTTCCTGCGCTAGCGGCTCTTGGCCGTACAAATCACTGACGGAGAGGTATATCATCATCATCTGGTGAAGTTGAAGAAACCTTCCAGAGCCTTCCCGGTAGCGTAATGGCTAAGGTGTTCGACTCAGAATCGTTCATCCTGAGCTTGCTTTCCAGTTCGGGTACGATAGGTATGCACTGCTGATGATTTATAATAAGGATGAAACAACTGTGCAATGCGTCCGTGTTTTCTTAAAGGTGTGTTGAGCAATGATATCAAATGGTGAATTGTTTCACGAAAATTATTTGTACTACGGATATTTAGCTCCACGTTGGATGGGACAACATTCTGTGTTCGTCATGTAAGAATATTAGAAAAAAAGACATCATTTTGTAAAAGCGAATATAAATGCAAAACCAAAAGCAACTGTATATAAATATTTCACCAAATGCATTGCCCGAATTAACCAAAACCGAGTTTGCACATGCAAAAATCCGACATTTAGAGGAAACGGCCTCTAAAGCTCGACGCACGGTTCAGAGTCTGTTGCATCAGACTGAACCGAACGTCGCCTCACTCTACTGTCTTTTTTCGTTGCTGGTTTCTTAATAACTGTCAAAACTAAGTAATCATTATTGTTATATGTTTCCGAGTACGGAGGTATATGTTTGAATTACCGACAGAAGCTAGGATGCCTGCCAGAAATTCAGATTGAGATGTAAAGGATCATAGAGATACCAGTGACATAAAAGTTTAAATATTACTATACTTTTCTTTCGTCCTAAGCTTGATAACGACGGTCTGTTTCAGCTCGCCTACGGAAGTTACTTCAATATTACTGATGTTCCTGACCTATAAAGTCTTCTCCTCACTGGAAGAGAAATACAAAGCCCCTGAACGTGCCTCACGAACTGCGACGACTTGTTCAACAGAACTGGGATAAAAGTTTACAGTTGTTCTTTCAAACTATTATATTCAACCTTCAGTCATGAGGTTCTCGCTCGACAATCCTTCAAATATTTAATAGGTTGCAAAAATGTTCTCTGTTTCTCTTATTTAAAGTAATCTGCAAGGTAAACCCTGTTAGATACAAAACTTTTCCTATTCTGGCTTATACCAGCTATATTCTCATAATGACTAAACCTTGTCGCAGGTGGTCCTAGGATGCTAGCGCGACCACTGGCCTTCATTTCGTGGTTTCGGATCTTGGTGGGTGGTCAAATGCTCAAGGCTTGCCTGTCCATCGTATAAATGTTGTTTGCTTTCCCTTAAAATCCACCAACTGAGCGGATATTTTTAAACCATTGTCTAAGGCCATTGTAAAGACATGACCGTTTGCTAACTACCTTCGAAATATAAGAAGCCGTAGTACATTTTGCTCTCGTCATGTTTCATTCCTCAATAAAATGAGAAGACCCCTGATGCATAATGCGTACACGGGCAATGTTTGCATTTTGGTTTCTCATCAATGTTTTATTGTTTATGAATCCCCATATGAATGCTTTATCAAAAATAGAAATGCAACGCAACCTTTACTTTTTGCAAGTGCAGTAGCGTTCGAAAAGCCTGCAGAATTCATAATCAAAAGTTATTGGCAGAGGTCCCGAGTAAAAATCCCGGCGATCCATCCCACCACTACCAAAAAGACCTTACTATTCATGTATCTTCTCTATCTGCATATAACAAGTATATTGCAGTCAACCCGCATAATTCTTTTTGTCGGTGATCACTCTTTCCTTATCGTGCTCAATTTTTGTGCTATCTGGCTAAGACTCCCAACAAGGGAAGGCTGTTTTTAACCTTTTGATATTTTCGGAAATCTGCTAACTCCCCAGTCTTTTGTGTGGGCCTGGTTCACACGATGAATATTGCCGTGATTAGCAATCCACTTATCACTAAACTTCGAGACAATTTGGTTTATATGCATTTGTTAGTTTGCTCTGGTTTTACCGTGTTTGCCGGACTCCAATGGAAAACTGCTTCTGCTTGTTGGGTCTTTGCTTTCGCCCATCTCGTTGGTCATTTATTTCGCTTCACGATTGACTGCAGTTGTTTCAGTTGTGATTCGAGGTTTCTATAAAGAGTACTGGCGTTTATTGTCACTTACGGATATGATAATACTTATTTAATGGCGTCTTTGCAACTTACGATTTTATCTTCTCTTCCATCTCTGCCATCAACGGGCAGTTTACAATGTCCACTGCTATGAAGGAAATTTGCCTCGCACTTTCTGTCGATCAAACAAACCTGCTGAAATCTAATTTATCCAACCTTCAATTTGTTTAGAGTTATCAAGTAGTGAGATTTATTGACGACTGTGATTTATGAAAGTGCCTGACTAGAGCTGAGAATTTATTTTTAAAAATTATTACGTTTTACTGATGACCAAAAGTTAAGATTATTTCACACCACAGATCCAAGGTACTACATTCATTGTGACCTTTTAATAAGCTGTCAATTATATGGATAAACAATAGCACTGGTGATTGTGGATGTTGTTTGTCGATGCGCATAATGCTAAGCCAAGGCATTCGCTGGTTCCCATTTTGATTATATCACACGACAAGACCCAATAATTCATCTGACATCCGGAGATTTAGCCCATATGCTCATTGGGATCAGAGCTTTATGAAACTTTGTGTTTTCTAGCTTAAAGAAGCAATCGCACCAGTGAGTCTAAAGAGACTGAACTGGTGTTTACGAAACTCACTAAGCTGAAGTTTATGATATACACAAAAATATATAGCGTTCTTCTGTAATCAGGTAAGCATTCGACAAGGTTTTGGGTAAATAATGAGATGTTCAGGGTTTCGTTGGCCTATACAAAAATTACAAAATGAATTTTTGCAACAATATTCTGCTAAACAAGTAACCTCCTTGGCCCAAACTCTAACTAAGGTTAGTATGCAAAGTGTGATGAAGAAATGTGTCAAAGATTTATTTCTTAGTTCTCCTTGCAGATAATGGCTAGAGTAGTAGTGGAATAAAATTGTAGCCACATATTTCTGCCTAAGCCAGAGGGCAAGGCCAGGATACTTTCAACGTTGTGGAAGCATCCTTCCAATTGGTTATAATGCTGGGAGCCTTTGACTATAGATTCCAATGTTCTTGGGACATGCTGTTCACGTGGTTCTTTGAAGGTGTTTCCTTCTTCCGTATCAGTTAGCTCCCAAACAGAAATACAGCAACCCTGTCGTCTAAAAGACAGTTGGTGAAAGATATCCCAAGAAATTAAACCATGAGAAATTAAGTGGAAATAAGGTAGTCACTCCAGCTTATCTCTGGGGGTCCCGTTTAATTCATTCTGAGTACCGCTGAAGCGACAAACACCGGACCAGAGCATAATCAATGATCTATCCACACCAATAGACTGCAGCCAACGCAACGCACAATATCACCAAACAGCCGAAAAATCCGAGATCACAAAAAATAGTCGTAGTGGGGACAAAGCAAATATTTAGCCTATCCTACGCTACTCCTTGCCTCATCCCTCATTTGGGTCACTGTTGGCTGATTTTCTTAATTATTTGTTCTGTACGATATGTTTTATATAAATAAAACAGCTACTGGCATAATCTGCGTTTTAGAGGTTTACAGAAATTTTTCTTCAATGACACTTTTAATAAGAATTTATACAAGCAGCTCGGGCTTCTTAAAATTAAATACAAAAGGAATTAAAATGAGAGCGCTTTGTCCAACTTTACGTGTATTTTGCCTGATGGCGAATCACAGCAATGGGGAGATTTGTGACAATATCGGACGCAGAGTTTTCAAACTTAGCAACTTTTACATCACCGACGGTGGAACGTTTCATAGAGCTTTCACTTCTGACAAAAGTGGGTAAATTTCGATAAGACTTTTTATTACTGACTTGAGATTAAAATTTTTTGTCCAGAGTGAACGCGTACTTTAATGTGTTATCCTCATTGCTGTCACACATGCGCACGATATGTGCACTTGATTCGCTCAAAATTACCTCACAGGTTCACAACTACATAAGTAAATCGTGATCGACAAACGTGAGGATAACAATGACGAAACATGAATGGTCATATCCCAGCTGTTCACGTAGAACATACTGGAAACGCTAGTGAATGACGGGCAAACCCCTCTCTTCCGTAATCACGGATAATGTTCCCACATTGATGAACAGACTATGTAAATAGATTAAATGAATAAAAGTAGGAAAGTAGACAATTGAAATTATGTCCCAAACCAGAGCATAAATTAGGGGGTAACGATTTCACCGTTCTCGTTTGGGCAGGTCTGCAGTGGGCCGGAACTGATTCAGTGCTTCAGCTGCTCCTTTGAACATACACTCAGATCACCTGGATATGCAAAAGCTTGACAGCTGAGCACTGTTGCTCACAGTTATGCTTGACTAAGGTCCGGAATCTGGTAAATGAGTTTAAGCAGGAGGAGAATAAAGAATTCGATGCATTAAAAAGTGGAGTTGATATAAACGTGCACTGACTGTGAAAAAATTGGAGCTTTCCGGAGACGAAAACTTTAATGGTGGCACCCAATAGGTAGCTCTGTAATTTGTCGTTTTATCTGCTTTTAGTGAGAGGCTGAAGCAGTCGTTTTTAGGAGAACTCGCCAGAAGTTTTCCATAATAACTTTTGCTACTCACTAGCCGTAGGTCATTTGCATACTAAAGATTTCTAAGTTGTTTGTCTCTATTATGTGTTTGTTGAGATGTCTTTCATGGTCACATGTGTGTCGAAGGAATCGTGAGTGACTTATGGAATGTGTTTACTAACCAGCCTATGATAGTTAATTTCTTGTACGGTGCAAAGTGAACGGAGTCATGAATCTGGCAATTTAAGATAACATCAGTCAGCATTGACGCATGCAGCGCACTGGACGCCGCAACCGGAGTCCACAAATTATTTGGGATTCGCATCATGACGATATTGTGAAAAAATAAGCAAGTGATCGGACCAAAAATAGTCTGTTTGCTACTGTATTTCCGAGGGCAATGTTTGTCATTCAGTTTACACTTAAAGCTATGCAAACAGAGACCAATAAAATTAGACAAATTAGGATACTAATCCAGTAGTGTTTGCTCAAGTCGGCCGTGCATGCAAACATAATTTTCATCAGTTTAATCAATTACTAGAAAACAAATAAAATTTGGAACAATTTGACTTTGAATTCTTCCCTTAGTCTAACAAGTTGCATTTGGAAATCCTCCTGCAGAAAAGTCATTTTATCTTCCCTTGTGCAGTAGTGGATCGCTCATGTTCTAAGTAGACCTTACCTTGTTGTTCACACCATCCTAGTGGATCTTCTCATTTAAACTGGTTCCTTTGATTCGGTTTGGTTGGGATAATTTGGGTGGACGTTTCCCTTTGTTAATGCAGCCCGTTCACGTTTTCATTGTAACTAGGAAAATGTTATTGAAAATCGCTGGAAGCGAATGATTTTCCCAACATTTTTCGTTTAACTGTTCCCAATCTGCATAAAAGTTAGTCCCGTATTGGGTTTTTGAGTACTTAAGGTTCTCCTCATTTGGTCTCGAGCAAATAATAAGAATTAATGAATGACTTCCAATATACTAGTTTACCAAATGCTCAGAATAACTGGTTGCATTTTGCAATTAATAATTTCCCTTGGTTATGAACAATCCAGAACTGGAGTGTGATTGACATGTAGACATAGTTTAGAGATTAGTGAAGTACCGAGGAATGCACTGCAAGGTCATGATGTGTGCAGTTTACTTCTTACATTACGCGATTTTCAGCGACTTCTAAAGAACAAGATTCTGTAGTTGCAGAAGTGTGCCAAAGCTGGGTCACAAGCAGTTTGAGGACGCTGTTCACTATTCCGTTAACGAAACACTGGAAATCCGCATATAATTCCCAAAATATTTAGTATTGAACCCAAGAACCGGTCCACTCATTTCCTTTTGTCGCATTTGCATAGTTTTGACAGAATATAGTGATACATAATCAACAAGAACCTTAGGAAATTAAAGAAATAAAACATATCACAAGCATTGAAGTAATGCGCCTGCCGTCCTCAAGCCTTTGTTGCGCAACCCAACACATTAGAGATAATGCACATAAAAATAGGTTCCATTGCTCCTCAGCACACACCAGGACGTTTGCACGTTAAGCCTAACAAAAGTAAGCCAGGTTAAAATAAAAAGTCAATGCATACAATCATCAAGCCGCTTACAAAATGTTGTGTTCGCACCCCGCGGAGCACTGCTAAAATCGTTTGCTAGAAACTCGCGTTATGCTCTTCTGCAAGACAGATGAATTTGCTTGGTTATTTTTGATAATATTTTGTTAGAATAGCTCATCAAAAATAGTTTGCAGATAGCCATTTTTTCAGATGCTGTCGAAGGCCTGTAAGACCGTAACCAGGTAATGGAAAACCCTTTGAATTGGCGATCCATAAGAATGGTGGCAGATTTGGTTCACTGAACGGCAGTGCGATTCGAGTGATCCTCTGGAGTGATCCAAAGGAATGCGTGGTCTGCGGTTTATTTGTTTCATTTGAAAGATATTGTGCGTTAAAAATTACTACACTATTTCAATATTTTGAGAGCAGTGTGTCAAATATTGCCTTGGCAGTCATTAACGATGAAATCGCGATAGTTTTTGAGTTTGTAATTTCTTGCCGTACTCACAAAATGACTTGACCAAAACTTTCGAGCTAATAATGTGGGGAAAAAGAACTGGCCCGTTTCCGTTTGCTGCTACCATTACGCAAACAGTCGCCTAATACTTCTCTCCGTTCACTAACGATGCGCATTCTGTGATAGTTCACACCGTGGACATCTCTCTGCTGGCTCCGTCACCGTATTAGACATACCCGTGACTCTTGTTGCAATCAAGCGTTTTAGCGTTCCAGAACAGGTTTTTCCTAGCCAAATGTCAGAAGTAAATATGTGTTTACGGAACTACTTATTAAATCTGCTACGAATATAAAATTGAAGGTGACCATCGGTGAGTATTGTATCAGGTAAAAAGCGAATCATGTCCTATAGTGTCACCTGTTCACTGCTGGCGTAACACGAATAAATAACAGACTGTTTTCGAAAATCAATGCATTTGTGAGTTGCAAACGATGGTAGTGATGTACGTGTTGGGCACTACCGACCTTTGCAACTTCCTGCCCGTGGTGTACAACAATCCATTTGAAATAGTAGTTATTTCCATTCACAATGTTTCCACAAATGTTTCCCTTTCTACCGCTAAGTTTGAAGTCAAGTACGGAGCCAATAAAATGACGACGGAGTATAAGAGACGGTGCGTGTCGGTTGTTACCCGAACGGGACTGGTAGTTGGGCGCACACAGGAAAATCACACAAACTCTAACTGTCCTTATGCGCTCGATTATCGGCTCAGACTTAACCACTAGTTAAAGATGCAGGACCAGAATATTCACCCGGGCAGCTTGTGTTTGCGATAAGGGTGGATTAAAATATTTATTTACCCTGGTACAACCAGGAGCTGGTAGACCACGAACGAAAGCTAATAAGAGTAATTAAATCATTAATCATCGATAGCCGGAAGTAATCAAATGACAGGAATACTTGTTTTTAATAGAGAGTGAACATTGTTAGCAGTGTGATTTCTGTCCAGTTACCTCAATCAATAGGATTGTTAAGTCCGGAATGGCAAGGAGAAGCGAATGTCTGAAAACACTCCCTTGAACAGATGACGTGTTTTGAGCAGAGACACTTGTCTCGAATTCACCGTTGTCATTAAGTCGGCAATGCATCTGAGCAGATAGCTTTGTATAATAACACAACGACTTTACCATTCCGCTTTTGGAAAAGTGTCAGCACTCACAGTGAGTTGAGAACCACATGCATTTGTCATAGATCGTCGTCCTTAGTCTAAAGTGGTTTTGATTTTCTGCTGATTCCCAGGACCCCGACTATTTCCGTCGCCGAAAAGACGAACTGGATCATACTTCGAATGTTTTAAATGAAGTGACTGCTTGCCTCGGTAAGAAGTCAACGAAAAGGTGGGCGCTATTTTATTGAACACAAAGGTAGGCGCTGCTTGTGTACTACGATGCTAATAGTTGCAACTACAGATTTAAAAGAGAAATATCTGTGCGCAGATATATTTCGCTAACAGTTCATTTAAAGTTAACAGAATGGATTTCTGTTTTAAAACAATTCCTATGACGGTCAACTACGTGAGCAGCAGGTTATCGGAGTGGTCTAGGTCAGATGAAGGGATAATCAACGGATACGATGTTATCGTCACTCTTGATATACGCACATTGCTAACGAATGCAAAACTAGATTGCAAAAAGTACAAAACACTGGCACTCAAACCACTCACCCCATCACATTACATCGTTTGGAACAATCCATGAACACTGTTGAAAGGCATTGAAATCGATTTACATTTGTCAGCAATAGATGACTCAAAGAAGGACATCAACGTCTTTGTGGTTTTACTGTGGGCAGTAGTTTTCTGGCCCATGGTGGCCTGAAACCTGCGGTCGAAAGTGGCCAAGAGAAACTGACGTTGCCTGTGAAACAACAACGGTATCTAAATAACAACTGACTGAGCCAGGTCATTCGGCGTCATTCGAATTCCTTTATCCATTTAATTTTGAATGCTAAGAAGCTCATATTTCGAACTGGGAAGTGGTTGCGTCAACACACTAATAACGAAGCCCATCGTGACATGGCTAAATGTTACGAATAACGGCGATGTTACAAACGAGTTAGTGCAAACTAAGGTAGCCAACAGCAACTTATTAAGTTGACCTTTTACACCCTGCTGGTCAACGTTAACGTTTTACTGTTTTGCAAGTGGATGTTCAGCCTTCCATCAACTCGTTAACACTTCGGATGAGGAAATTGGAATATATCAGTCCGTTCAGTCAGGGATTTGCTTTCATCTAGCACTGTATACCGTCGACTAGGCAAAAATCATGAAATTCCTGATGATAAGATGAGCTGAAAACAAAAAGGCTGTCAGAGGGCTGTTTGGAAATGTCGTGTTTACTCGGCTCCGTTCATAAGTCTTGGGTTGTTATGTAATTGCGATTGCAGGTTACCGTTTACACTTTATTTCAATCATTAAATAACGGGAATTTTGATTTTGACGGAACCATTACAACAGATATCTGCAGGCGAAATGTTTACGATTGTGTCGTTTGTATTGACTGGTGAGACTACTAAGGTTAAAAGTGGAAACAGGTCAATTCAACTGATAAGTGGGTATTTTCATTGTCTGAAGGTGAACTTTTAAAGCTGACTTTAAATACCTCCGGAACAAACAAATGTAATGCAGCAAATGTAGCAACAAAGCAAAATGACTTTTAAGGATAAATTGGGGGGTCCTTCTAACTCCGAAAGCTAGTAGAGAAGGCTGACTTTTTGATACACAAAATTGCTTATCGTTTGGTATAAAAGTCACAAAAGCGGTAGGAGCACAATACATCTGTGTACTGATTCTTTTTCGCAGATGAGGATGAGCCCAAACGCGGTACTAGTATGCTGCGATTCACTACAAGTAAACGCCAGCGGATCACTTCATCGAGGGCACAAACATATATTGCTAATTTCTCATTAGCAAATAAATTACCAGAATTTACCACTGGTCAAGTTTTGATTATTCTGTATTGGCTTGGAGCGCGTTTTGATTCTAACTTGACTATGCATATGCGCAAATTACAGAGATAGTTTAGACTACAGGTAATTAACACGGAGATTAATAAGTTTATTTTCCTTTCCCACTAGAATCTCATTTGAATCGTTAGGAGCGTGAATGGATGACGAGTCGATTTAAAAATCACATGTTGACTGATCGGAGGATTTTGGTCGGTCAGGCAAAGCTAAGATTCACAAAGGGGACATAAGGCCCGAATGTATTGGTTTTCTTCTCAGTAATATATTTCGCATATGGATGGCTGAAGAAAATTTTACCGGAAGTACACGGACGGCTTCGCGCTTACTGATGCTCCTCTGAAGGTTAGGCTTGCGTGACCGACGAAAATCTGCCCGTGAATTAACATGTGATTCTTAACTCCACTCATCATCCATTCACGCTCCCAACGGTTCAAATGTGATTCTAGTGAGAAAGTAAGAAGCGGCGCACCTGTATAGGGATGTTTGGGCAGAAGAATACCGGATACGCATAAGTGAAGAGCAGCGATAACCGCCGAACTTGTCGTGTGATTCCTGGGGAATTTCGCTAATCCACCCGTATGCGAAATATACTGCTGAGGGGAAAACTCTACTTTCTTTCATGTTTGAGTTTCAGTGCCTATATTCGACAATTTTTGTCGTTTTTGGTGTGCCTTAGTGAACGGTACAGAAGGAAACACGTGAAGTTACCAACTCAAATTGGGCATCACAGAATCACACCTTTAATTGGGAAGAAGGAACATGCTCTGCTAATTCAAACCAAACGTCTTCTGCAAAATATTGTTTAAGCACTGTGTAAGCAATACATGGCACCAACAATGAACTAAGCATATTAGATTTAAGAGCAAGATAAAATTCTCATTTCATGGGAAGGTCCCGCAGTTTCCATTATATAGTATTGGCACAACAAAGTCGGATTTATTTTGGAATAAGCTGAGAATCGATTTGTCTAACTAAGTTATCAATGTAAACGCGGAGGTCGAGATTGACATCAGTTAGGTAGCTGCTCCCGTTTCGGTTTACCATGTATGAAGAGGATAATGTTAAATTTGGCCATCATCACTGAGATGTGCTGTGAGTAACCAGTCTAGTTCGGAGTAGTGTCGGTTTTGGAAAAGTTTCTCCCCACAAACCATCTTTACTATGACACTAATAATATCCCGCTACTTTATTCTCTGGCAAGTTTGGTTGGATTATTTGCTGTCAAATTACGTCAATACCCCATTATATCCTCCGCCGATATCCTTGAAGAGAAAACAAGTCTTCAGCTTTATTCAACACCCTCGTCACAAAAGGCTTCTCCAGACCAGAACTTAATATCATTTCAAAGAGGGTTTGGGTTTCAGTTGAATGGAGTCTTGTTTCGATTCTCGACTATGAGCTTAACAATCAGTGGAGAACAGCTATCTTTCACATGTTTTCATGGCACTTTATTCAATTTGTCAGCGGCCCAGAGAGTGGCGGAGTTTGAAATGCCTTCCGACATTTTATAGATCAAGCATCTAGTTTATTGGCTACTTTTGGACATTTTATTAGCGTTGACTGAAGCACTTAATACAGCGCTAAAAGATTTTGTCTGAAGTGGTTAGTTCACTCAGATAACTGGGCCCACTCCAGCGTATTCAGATAACAGCATAAGTTCTCCAAAATTTGAGGGATAACTGGATTGCTTCCCACGTTGCCGAATTCCACTGCGATTCCGATGCACAGAATGCATATGCCCTTATATATTTGTAGGCACAAGTCGATGCGAAAGGTTTCACAAGTTTTGAATGAACACTGAAATATCTGAACAGATTGTTGCGACAGTTATTGGTAATGCTGTGATCCATCAGCCGATGTAGAAATCAAGCAAAAGCGTGGGTTAAAGGAGACAAACATCACTCGGCGATGTTTTGCTTACAAATGCTTACGGTGAAAACCACAAGACCAAGACACGGAGGTCCATATTTTCAAGGACACAAAATATGTTGCCAATCGATATAAATTACAGGCTGATTTGTCATTTAAATCGACTCTTGGGATTTTTAACACAAATAGCCAAACACCGGAATGGAGATTAAAGCAATATGTCGAACTGGTGCTCCTTTGAAGAGGTCATTTGAAAATTCGAAAGAAAACAGCCATATTGTGAATGATATAAATGTTCATTACACAGCGTTTTTGGTAGATGTAATGCGCCAACGTTTCGACTACCCACGGTAGCTTGGCTGGACACAGGCGCAGTTGAAGTAATTGTCAGCGCGTAATGGTCAGATTTCGCTAAGTCCAACCACACATAGGCCATGATATAATCATTTGGCACCGTCTACAAATACAGGAATAGAGAATCGAGCTGTCAAGCCTCGCATCCTAAACATGGTAGAAGCTGTGATTATTCGTTAGTACAACTTCGGTTCACAATTCTCTGAAACAGTTCGTCCAAACGTGTAACCCCTATATCAAATTAATATCTGCCAACTTGCGGGAATCCGTTAGGAAGTGTGGTACTTCGGTCGATTACGTGTACGTTCGAAGGCGGGTATAACGGTAGATAACTAATTCCCACAGCAACTGATGGCCATGTATCATCTTATGTATTTTTGTAGTTATGTAAACTCGAAGTCGATCTTCTTCATCCATTTGTATTTATACTGTATTAGTGCGTGGGATCACTCCCAAGAAATTAACAAATCAACTGTTGTACTGGAAATATCTTCTGACATAAGCGAATACAATTTTAAATTTAGGTGGCATTGCACCACCTGTTAATAATGATTCAGAGCTTGCCAAGTAGTCTAATGTGTCATTAGTTTGACTGACAAGGGTTCCTTCCAGCTCAAGTTTGAATGACGACGTGGCCGTTATGCACTATCCTCTATTCCTACTGCCAGTGCTTCAGTTCGGAAACTGAAAATCACCTACATCAACAGTTGCGCATTGAATGAATTCAGTCTGAAAATAACCTCATATGAACGAAGTCATCATTCTGTCCACATGCAGACATTTTAGCTATAGGCTGCTGATTGCCTGAAAATGAACAACAGGAAAGTGGTTTAAAGGCATCGCAATAACTTCAAAAACTGACTGATGCTGACACTTCTGCTTCAAATCGTTCATTGTCAAGTGTGGCTTAAATAGCTAGCTTAGGGGGATAAGTGTATTCGTCTCGACTAGATGGGCTGCAACCCCAATTATATCAGCTCGAATTGGATCCACTAGTAGTTTTGTGACCTTGTGGCCAAAAGCACAAAAAACCGGTCAAACCGAAAATTTATCAATCTCATGGCCATTTGTGTTCAAAACGGTGACATGACACATTTGATAGATCAGTTCCAAAATTCATTACTTGATGACCCATTGAAAACGTTAGATATTTCATAAACATGAGCTACATTAAACCAATCCCCTTAATCCGAACGGAAGCGTCAGTCTCTTCATATTTCTTGAGCTTGTGTTTGTCTTAAGTAAAATAGGAAATAGTTTTTAAATGATTCAGTATTTTCTGATGATAAGTTGAGGATTGACAGGATTCGATGAAAAATTTCATGAAAATTTCAGTCTCTGCTTACTCAGAGTAAAATGTCGGCAATCGGAAACATCACACACGTACCTTGTGCGAACTAATCTGATAGCGATAAAGCATGGAGACTGCAGAACCACGGTTTAAGCTTGTCTGATATCAGAAGGCGTAATCCGTGGTTTATAGCCAACACGGCGTTGTGGGCCAAGTTCAAACAACTAACACTTTTTGGTCCTCTATGCAAGAGGCAGAAAATTGTATCAGTATCACATAGGGTGGACGGTTAACCTTATTGTAACTAAGGTGCTTAGATCACTTCTTGTGTTATATTTGCTCGCAACCTCGAGGTTCAGCTTGCTTTTAACGCAAGATTTATTTCAGTATTGCACCCGATGGTCGATTTGAAAAACAAATCCCACGGCCACGGTTGAAACTCAAACTCAACGTGATTAAAGCGAATAAGCTAACACGTAAAGAACACAATTCCTCAGCTATTATGTATATTTCATGGATATCATAATAAGATATTACATTATGACACCAAGGAAATAGAAATTCCGAAGGCGCATATTCCTTGGAAAAGCAAACGCACACTGAATCAGTGGATCATGCTGTTTTTAGTCGATGCACAACTCAGTTTTTGGACTAGGCTCCCTAGTGGGCATTGACAATCATGGAAGAATGGCTTTCAATGGAACCAGTTATTTCGAATCACTTTCTGCCAAGAAAGTATTGAAAATAGGTTTAGCTGACACGATACCATCAGTGATGTATATACAGCTAAGGCCCTAAATCCAGGTTAATCATGCCTATTATTTTATCACGGGAGTATCCTTTCTCCTTTAAATGATTATCCCGATAAATAACAGTACCGAAATCGTCAGGTATTTCAAGGCCCGGTATGTTTCCTTTACCCCAATCAGTTTCTATTCCGCTAACATCCATCCAAACAATCAAATTGCAAAAGAAATCATATTTATTTGACTGTCATTGAAAAGGAACAGACTTCAACCGAACCATCGTCGGTTTCGGTGTCAGTTCGCAGTTGTTTCCCTCCTCAAGTAACGAGGACATCTTCGTGGTCTCGTGTACGGAGGCGTTATGCAAGCTCTTGCATATTCCGAGCACCCATCGCATTCACCGCAGAGTTCCTTCAATGTGTCAATATCGTTCGACCTTGCTCCTGCTAAAGATTAGATGAAAAGTATTTCCAATTCATTATTTTAGCCTAAACTATTTATGAAAACAATATGTTTGGCGCACAACTTACAACAAGAACAAAGTGAGAGACCTCTCCTGTAGCAGATTTTTCCCGGAAGTTGGTAGTCCGCATGGACAATAAACAGAAAAGAAAAGAACATGAACAGTTTGATCTGAAATGACATGGATCTCCAATATCTTCCTGTTTTATTTTACTTACCATCTTCCCGAAATTTCCAGATAGTTTTTCGGTTTCGCAATTTATAATTATTCGCTGATGCTCGTTGGCCAATCAGGAACAACGATGCTGGCTCGTAACTTTGGTCATGTGACTGGAAACAGCCTCAACTGGCCCAACTGTCGGTCTCCGCCGCCAACATACTACCTATATAGAAACGCAAATAACTCACATCTTTCTAGAATTGTATGTTTAGCTGATGAATCAGATTTCCATTAATTGTTTCTCCTTCATACTTGTTCTAAAACTTTCAAACAAAGCGTTTCATTCTATTTGAAATAGTTATATAAAACGTTGTTAGACAAAGTCGATTTTCCAGTCTGGAATGGATCTGTGCAAAGCTAATCTAGTTTAGCAATCGGAGATGTATTTTTAAGGATAAAAATTGCTTTGTACGTCGGGGTGAATGCAATCAACTGTGAAATTATCAGAATAAACAAGGTGGCTAAAGTGAAAACTTCTTGTCAGTTCATTTCAACTAGAACATCGAGTAGATGTTTGCGTCAAGAAATTATCTGCAAAAGTTTTAGAGCTGCAGAAATTTTCCAAACCTGTGATTAAGCAAGCTGCTTCCTTTTCTAACTACCTGCGAAGGAACTAGTAGAACATGCCGTTTTGTTAGCAGTAATTGATCCAATTTCTGAATGTTATCGAGGGTAATCCAAAGCAATATCAGTGAACGAATACACCGAACTGACCGCACACATGCGGCCACGTTGAATAACTAATGTGGAAAGTACTGCCATTGTGATGAGGTCATTTTTCGCGTTTAAACAAATCGCAAGCCTTTTGACAGCAATGCAGCGTGCAAAATAAATGTGGACAGTAGTTTGTGAGAGCATATTCGGTTAGTTCTAACAGTAACCTAAGAGTACTGTGTGGGATCGATGCTACTGTACTTTACCCAATGTTCAATGGACTACATCTTCCATGTGCCTATCTCAGGTAATTCCGTCAACCTTGAGCTCGGTATGAACTAGACTTAACCGTAGTTCGGATTATGGTTCACAGTTTCAACCCGGGCTTTCCAGATGGAAGCATGTATGTTTCCAATGCGAGGTCGGTGCCCTCCAAAACTAATCAGATTTATCAAGTCAAGTTTTTACGGAAGTCGTTCTTGATGACAACCAGCAGCGCTCGATTTACAGTGATATTTTTGGTTTAAAGTCCAATGCACAACTCCTGGTTATCGCAATACAGCGGTTACATCTAAATACACTTGATAGTAATTCACATCGTTTGAAATCGAAACATACGCATAAATCAAAGACGAGCATTTTTGAAACAGGACAGATCAGCTATACTGGTTTTCCTAAACACAACACAATTGTTTCGGTGAAAGCTTGTGTAGATTAATTTTCACAGAATTACACCAATTTTGTTTTACCTCTAAACCAAACAATTGCACAGTTTTGCTTCATTAAATTTTCCGCAAACCAATCAGACTCTTATTGCCGGTTCACAGCATCAGTTGCCAAAAAATCCTTGTAGACCTAGTGTAGTTTGAGATTAGACCAAGCCCAGATCTACCGAGTATGACTCTGCAGATTGTAAGTAAACAGTAATTTCTTCCAAGTCTAAAAGTCAGAGTATACGAAAAAGAAATCGTCATTATATGTGGACAACTGGATCGAACTCGGAGGCAGTTTATTAAAATATCGGTGAAAAGCGTATTTTTTCGAGTATCCTGCTGCGTATTTCAATATCGGTCAAATACAATGGCATCACATTCAGAGTACCCAAGTAATTCATCAAAGAGAAAGTTCGACCCTTCTATCGGAATTCTATCTAGTTTTGTGCCGAATAATGATCCTGTATCAGTGTACATGGGCGTATAAGATTTCATGAATTTGTCACAGATTATTTCCACTCAAGTCAATCCGCCGGATACCCCAGAAAATCCTGCATGCATTTGACTTTAAATATCACCACTCCTACGTGATCGGGCTGAGTGTCAATTAGCTCGACTAATTTAAGTGAACACGATTTGCCTGCTATAGGAAAGGTCCAAAGTCTGAAAGTGATCATTCCATTTAACAGTTAGCAATTACATTTAGCTGGTGAATCGATGTACTAATGTTTGAGTCAACATGAAAGACCAGTGGGCTATTCAGCAAACGGCCTTGGTAACTGTCTTCGGCTTAATGAGGACTACCGTCTTAGTATAACAATGGAGTCACGGATTCCGAAACAATCGTGAGTGAACTGTACATGAGAACTCAAAGAAATGGAAACATTTCATAGTAGAATTGATCAGTTCTAACCGCATTCGAAAATTCAGCCGGACAACAGCAACTTGCAGTTACTGCGTCAGGATATTTTTCTATTTCATAGCTATGCCAGTCTACACTGACGGTCTAATTTTCTTCATTGGTTAAAAACCCAACTATCCATAATGTTGTGGAATGACATATAAAATAATACTTGTTCTAAGCTATATTTATAATCAAAATTTGTTATGTTAAAAGTGATTGCAATTCCACAAATTTGGTCACCTCTATTCCACAAAAACACTCGAATTGTACGTAATCAAGATAACCGTTAACTGCTCTGCACAATGACTGACAACCTCCGGTAGGTCATTTTCACATAGTTGTGCGGGCAGTTTTTCTTCGACGTACCCTAGCAATCTGACAGCATCTCAGTCTTGGTCCTGCAAAGTTTGCTTTGTTTTGTACAAAGCAAACAATGGGATTGGACAATACAAGGGAACCCTAACGCTTTCAATATCGAACTATATCTAAAACATGATTATCAAGTACACATTTGCTCGGTCTGATTAGAATCCAGGTAGAATACGCAAAAGTGATAGTGCCACACAGATTGACTTGTCGACTCGCTTGAGTTGTATGCCGAATTTTTGCAAAAAATATGCAGGTGTAGAAAATGTTATTTTGTCGGCTGAAAACAAACCGATTTATTTTCTTGGTTTAACCTTGCTATTTAGAGATACACATGGTTTTCGGTTCCTCCGCCATCACCCCGAAACATAAATCCGACTTAGCAGTTCAACTTCCGTCAACGCAAATCACGTGACTTTTTACTGTCTGGGAACATGAAAACTGAGCCACATTCCCCAATTATTCAAAATATTTTGCGACTTTAAAATAGCTTCAGCAGATCTACCGATAAAACTAGTCAACGAAAAATGTAATAATAATTGGCTGCCTTTAACATTATTGTTGTCGACAAGCTTGGAGATCGTTCATTCTCGGTTAGTTGATTGCAGAATGTACAAGTCAGTGGCTCTGGGATTACGCTGCACGACTTGCCCAAGTTTTAATCGTTTTGCGTTCGTCAAATCGAAATAGGAAACATTTCGAGTGTTGAAAAGAATGGCATGAACAGCTTCTTTGGACGTTTGGTGTTACGGGGTTTTCGATTTGGCAATACTTTCTTTTGGGAGCATTGATGTCTCTTGTTTTGATCATTGCGAAATGAGACTACTTCAGCTTACCACTTTCACGAACAAGCATCTCAGATCAATTTATATAATCGATTGTGTACTGGAATCAGCATGAAACCAAAAGTCACCCAGAGCCCACATAAACTTGAGAGGATCCGCATTTCCATTTCGAGCTAACTCACCCTAGATTTTATTCAGTAAACTTATTATGAGTTAATATGGGAATAATAACTTACCAGTGACCCACAAAATGCTCATTTCCTGTGAGCACTTCTTTAGGTTGCGTAGGCACGATTTTCCAAGCCCCACCTTTACTGTATGCACCAAAACTGATTGTGTTATACACTGCCGCAATTAGGGAACATTTTGGGTCTCCCGTAGTTCTACTCTACTTAAGGGAATTTATCCTGCTTCGCATATCTCATACTGCGGACTGTCTCCACTATTTATTGATTTCTGTAAACTGATGCTTCTCTGATGTTTGAAGAAACTCTGATATACACACTGGAATATTTCCCTCAACCGCATAACACCAAATAGAACAAATGTTCCACTGATGTTAAACGTTGATGCTGGTTCCATTTTGGAATACGGTTGACTTATTATCCATAATGGATTCACCAATTTAACACAACTCGCGAGTGGTTTGTATACAAACGTCTTTGTTGAATGTCGACAAGGAAGAACCTGTCGTGAGGATTGACAGGTTCGCTTGCCTTCAGCAAATCAAAAAACTGTCAGTGAAAATGTTACCACAAATGTTGTCATCGTAATTTGGCAACTCAAATGTGATCTTCTCTTACTCAGATAACAGTGAAGAACACATAACTGTCTAATTCCATGCTAGGCTTTGTCTATTCACCAGCTCCAGCATCAGTAATATTTATGTCTCTTTCTTTGTTCTCAATCGCTCGGCATTTTATCTGTTTTCTTGTTTCTCTCCGAGATGGCTTAATGAATTGCCGCCTATCATTCACTCAGAAAACTGCAGATAGTGGCAGTATTCTTCGTACTCAATCTAGTATCCTTTCTGTTAAGCCAATGGTGCTATTTTTACCAGGGTAACTGTTGAAAGATTAAAATGGCTTACGACTCCTGATTATAATTTTATGTTCATCCTAAGCAGAAAATTTTCCTCTGTAAAACTGACCCACTACAAATATCTTGTCTAACTGTCTCCTCTCGATTTTCATATACTTTGCTATTCCACTTTGTAGACCAATTTATTATTCTGCTACAGAATTTTTTAATTTATTGAGCCCCTTGTGCATGATTCTGGTGGAATTCGAGGGTGTCCTAACCCTATAAACCTGCGTCTACCGTAAGAACAAAACGTTAAGCTGCTAAAGATCTGTTTCATCTCATGAGCAATGCACCCTGTAATCTTAGGGCTTTAACTAAGTTGTCCAAGCCTCTCTGAAGTCAAAGTCTGTGATTAATAGCATTTTATATTCAGTTTCCACTAAGGCCTAATGATAATTAAGAGCACTTGCCGCAATTTAAAAAAAGGATAACACCCATCAGTACCACTGAATGAACTTGTCACACTTACAATAGCATGACATTTTTAGAAGTCAGTCAGTTTTCCACATGTTTGCCTTCCAAATTGTAATGAGACCTCTCGACTGCATTTCATTGGCAACCAAACCGCATAGGACCATTTTCCGTACAATATCGTATTTAGTTATCTGCTTTCCCGTAAAGGGAATACTTCTCCCTTGTTTGTTACATGTTCTTATCTTGACAACTGCGCCTTGAAGTCCACCCACAATTCATTTTAGTTCAAAGGCTTCCGTCATTTTCATCTTCACCTTATTTGTTATTTTACCTTACTGATTATTTTATTGGGCGTATCCAAAGCACGAAGTATGCAAAAAATCTGAGCTTTTGACCGATACCATGGAATTTCTTGAAGCTACTCTTTTTCTACCAGCTCCGCCCTCCACCTGCGTGAGTAGCTTCCACAGTAGTTGATCTGGTATGCTGATCAAATTTGCGGAAGGCTTTTCATGATTCACGTCGTATCAACTGATGGTAAACCGAAAAACGGATCTTTGATTGCTTGAAAAATTGCGAATTTCGCAAAGCATAAGGCTCTTCCAGTCAACCCATCTTGCTCTGCTTTCTGTAAGGAATCTTGTACTTTCCAAAAATTCAGTATTTTACGCAGCCTCGGATTTATTATTCCTTTGAACTTCACTGATCTTCGTCCATTGAACAAATCCTTGTGCAAACAAAGGCTTCTATCTTTTCAAATCCATAGTACGTCCAATGTTATTTCGGTCTTCGCATTTCAACGTGCTTTAGCAAACTAACTCTATCGTTCTTTCGTTCCCAGTCCTGACCCACCGAGGTAGAACTTGAGCTGTTTCACCACTTTGTTTCTTCGATCACTAGTGTCTCTTCCAAACCGTTTTCTGATCCGATCGACGACGTGCACCACGTATGTAAATGCACACGGGAAGTTTGCTTTTAAAATCCCCAAGGGTCATTCTTACCGCCTGCATAATAGAACCCCAACTATTGTTGAGCCTCCAGAACTGGATCTTTGTTCTGAATTTCATCATAAGAGCTAACTGCGACAAAATTCCACTGTGCTTTTGGTGGATGGAGTACTAATGAGAAACCATCTGTAAGCCATCGAGCTGAGATAGCCATCTTTGACTTGCCTTGTCCCAAGGTTTCATTTTTTTGTATTCGCATTATTTCACATTGGACGTGGAAATTTTAATTTCTTTATTTTATTATCGTTGAAATGCGAGGTCATGCTTTCAACAGATGAGACATTCAAAAAAATGCAATGCAACATACACAAATACTTCTTAATCGCAGAGTTACTCAGGGTTACTTCACTATGTAGATATACTCCGCAGCTAAATGGCTGCTCTTAGTTTTGTTTTTAAAAACAATCTGTCAGGTCTCCCCTCCTAACATCGCTTGGCCCGACGAATAAACAGAAAACAAGGCCGCAGAAACAGACACTGCTTCGTTCAGCCACAAACACTGCGGGTTAGTGTGTATGCAGAACGCGTTACCTCAAAGCGTAAAACGTCACTGACCACACGAAACAGTCTCCATTGCACAGTTTCCTATTGTATTACGTTCAGTTTACGGGTAGTTCTACTGTGGAGTCTTCTTTGAAATTGATCTCAATTCAGAATAAAACGTACACTCCAATAATCCAGGTTAAATAAACAGCTGACTTAAGTCGTTTATACATGAACTATAGCCCAGACGCATATCATGCAAAGCTTTTCCGTTGATTGGCCATTGCAGTGACAGTTTTCCGAATTCGGTAGTTGCTGCGCCACTGAGCTAACGCATACTTTGTTCGTTGAAATCAAGCTGGGCATATCGTGCACAGAACAATAGCTTTCGTCTTATATCTTTTAGGGCGACATCGACCTCAATCCCATTGTTTTGCAGGTTTCAGTTCACTTTCAATCTGCATAACCACTAAAGTTCCACCAATGTTCTCAAAGTTTGGATGCCACCTCACAGCTAAAACAGAAAAAAGGAACTGCATCACTAATTTTTTCAACCATCATCTTGATGGAGCCCGCGGACCCCTAAACGAGGCGGTCCACTGACGCCTTTTTAGCTATCCCAAAGTTTGGCCATACAAAACAATCTTCCAATCATTAACTGTCTTGAATAATAGCGCACAGCAAGGCAGTCATTCTATGTCACATCAATGCCACAGATGCTTTAAATTAATGAATACCAATTGAGATTTCTTTATGTGCAATGACGTTTTTTCTGATATACGAAACATCTAGTTAAGTAACCTCATCCGGTGTTTTGGTTGAGAGTACAACGTTCGTCTTCGAGCCAAGCCTGTCATCCAACAACATTTTACATTTTGAAGGTGCAAGACACATACCAAGTATATCTACACTGTCCTTCAGATTACCGAAGAATCCTGCAACTTAATTGAACCGTCAATCAACAGCACAACGTTGTCCGTATATTCTAAGTTTGACAGTTTCCAGTTCGTACAAATATCAATGCTTCTTTTCACACTTGAGGATAGAGCTATTTCCGTGACCATCTCAATGAAAAAAATCAGGAGCACAGTTTGGAGACTATTCTGATGAACACCACATCTCGTGGTGAACTCGGGTGGAGCATCGCCATAAACATGAACTCGGCTTCGGACGTTCGTGAATCGTGGGCCCACGAGTCGTGGCTATGTTCTAAGATTCGCGGCAAAGTGAATATTTTGTCAGTTTAACCCCTGCCAGTTGGAGAACCAAACTGGTTGCCACACATCCATTTTTCGCAAGTATTAGATGATCGGCGCAGGACAACAGTCCCGAGTGGTTTCAAGCAATCCTCGCCAAATTATTTACTAAGTGAATTTTACCTGGGGAATCATCACCTTTCTTCCAAATCTGCACAATCCACGATTCCCACCAGTCCCTAGGAATCTCCCTCCCGAGAGTGGTCCCAGGAGTTTCGTTAATTTCAGTGATAACAAGTCACCACTGTCTCTGAAGAAGGACGAGGTCCACCCGCTTCATGAACCTTACGAAAACCATCTCCTGAGGACCTATGTTTCGGACAGAGGCCTGTTATCCATCTTCCGACAAGAGTGGAAGGTATGCTGCGGAGGTGAGCGAACTAAAGTATTCCCTAAAGTGTTCCGTTCGACGTTCAAGTAAGCGCTCCTGAGAGTGAGGCAGTGTTCCGTCGGATTCTTTAATAACTTCGGCTTTCGTGAAGCATACCCCTAATCGATCGGTGAAGGCTGCGACCACTGTCGATAACCGTAGCCTGATGTGGATGTGTTTTCATCGTACTTGACTTTCAAGTGGAATGGAGCACCGCGTGGCAGATGTCGCTGAGGGCTTCTTCGATCCGCTCCCTCTGTTTGCTAGGACCCTTAGCATTTTTACCATGAAAACTGCAAAAATGCACTGACTAGGTCGGCTCTTCAGGAAGCGCGGCCTTCGTGCTGGTGCGACCATAGACAAGGCGCAGACAAAAGCGAGCACGGGTCCAATCATAAACTGCGTCCACAGGTGTGATCGGCAATCCTCCAGTGATCCGCGCCACCGGTGACCGATGGCAATGTGATTAATCTAAGTGCAGCACTGTGAAGGTGACTGAGGCCGCCAGGTGAGCCGGTGTCGTTTTTATGAAAAATGTGATGTTCGCTAGAAGCAGTCTATGGTAAGAACAAACATGGTGAGGCAATCACCACGGTCGGTGCGATCGGCTGGAAGAGAAATTCGCCTTGTGATGCGTCGTTTCATCCCCACAGAATACCAAAGTTGGGTGTCAAAATCACCATCAAGGACCACAACGTCCGTCGAATAACCACTTTATGTAATCGAGTTAACTCTCGGTAGAACTTGTCTTTTGTCGCAGGCGAGCTGAGGTCAGTGGGCACAGACAAATTTACGTCGAATAATCAACGACGCTTCAATCAACTGGTATTGGCATGTACGGTGCCTTTCAACCGAACTACACAAAAACGACTGTTAACTGGGGTCCAGTCTATCAACGCATGGTCCGCTAGTATGGTCATTGGGATCCCAATAGTAGCCTAACCATGAGCGCTTGATAATGGGTCATCTGATATGCAAAGATTGACTGTGGAAATGGGATATTGTATGCGCATTACGAAGACAGTGTGCATCTATTATAGAAGTTTCAAGAGTTCTAACTCGGATGAGCGTGCGGACATCCAAGGCAGCTAACTGAAGTTAACCTTTGGACCTAATTAAGGCCTGTACAATATTTTTCCCCTTTCCACTAATGCAGGTGCCAGATAGATCCATCGAGATACGGCTATTCATGGCAGTTCGCTTGTTCCCTGTATCAGAGAGAAAGAAAGTGAAAAGGTTCCCTATCGAAGGAAATCAGTATGGGTAACCGGAGCATTACAAATTTACGTTTGTGTTTTCCAACCATGTACGAATACCGGCGCGCTAGCGGATACTGATAAATCAGTATAAATTTTACTATTGAACATTATTTTGAAACAAAAGTGGAATGATCAAATTTGACAAAAACTAAGAGCTTCTCAATTGCACCCTTCAAGCAAGGCAAAATTTTAAGTCATTTACTGTAAGTATTCTGTTTTTCACTTGATTTCTGTAGATGACAGACGCCGAATAGACTCCAAATAAGTAAATTATTCAGACAAACAGCATAGCGACAAACTGATTGTTCCTGTCCTACTGTATTAAATGTGGACATGTTAACTGCCTGACCACAAGGTTTCAGTCCCCAATATATCTGACATGATCAAACCACTTAACCTGAACCCTCTAACTGGAACACCCGAAAAGAAACAGAAAATCTTTGAGAATAATGATCAAGAGTTTATTGGTACGCGCACTCCGCATTATTTCAATGCACATATTGATAGATGATCCTCCTCAAACGTTTCCCTACTTTTGCACTTTCTCATGGGAAGATTCCGGGTGTTTACGTACTCATACATGACCTGCAGGAAATGGGATGCAGCTAATCTCTGTGCCTTAACGTTTGTTCTCATTGTGTATTGCAATCAAGTAATCGGTTCCAATCTAGCTAGTAGATCGCACCACATGAAACTTAAGCTCTGACTATTTTTAATTTACTCGCTAGAAGCAAAATCTGATCACTGTCGATCGCTTGTAAATTGTGAGAGTGAAACAACTAGATGAAGCAGTTCGTGCACCCAAATTCGGCATTTCAAGTGCAGTCACGACAGGTTTGTTTGGGCATAGCACAACTTGCAAGACAATGGAGTTAGGCAGGTCGGTAGAACAACTGAGAACAATAATGATAGAAGCTGTCGTGGTTTTCGCGAGAGTTTACCCAAGCAAATTAACGGTCAAATTTCACTTGGACCTTCATCGAAAGGAGAACAGGCGAGCCTTGTGGAAAAAATAAGTCTACTACTTTGTTGTATGCGTTGACATTTTCTTGTGCCATTGACAGTAAAAGCCTTTCTGCTGGGAACCGCTGCTCGCTTCGCATGCCCAGATATATGATTCTCTGCTTCACCATCATTATCATAGAATGCAGTTGGTGGTATGATTGTTAGTCTTCTTTTTTGACCATAACTCGCGAGGCAACCATTGGTTGACCGACAATAAGACCGCATTTAATACACATCTAAGTCATTTTCGAACAAATTTCAAAAGATAATCTGGTAACGTAGGCTGATCGTAAGGGATTACTTTTGATATAACAAGTAAATCAAAAATGGAATTGATGAAAATATGAATTCAACAAAGAGTAATTCGGTGCAAATAAAAAATACATTTTTTCGGAACCTAAGTAGTCACCAAATGTGAGAAGCACTGAATGTCGTCTAAAGAACATGCGATAATCATAATAGAATGAGAAATACAAACACAAGTGAACATTTTATTATTTTGCAACGAAATGAAAAATAACACCGGAACGCTTATTTTTTCGTTAGTCTGTCGAACACCAAGAAGTCTGTGGAGAGTAATTTGACCATAACAAAATCTGCAAATGACTGGTGCTGAAGTAGAAACGACATGGTTGCACTTGTCCGATCAACACGACCCTATATCTCATTCCGGAATAAGTGCAATCTCTATGACCCAATATCTTATCCTCATTGGTCTTCATATTCGACAATCAATGAAGGCAGAACTACGTGGCATCTTATGTAAAGAACTATGGAACACATTTTCGCTATAAGGTTCACTGTAGAACGATGCCCCATCTTTTGAAGTGATTCTCTCAGACATCGAATTAGTCTGTTTGCACTGGAAGAGCCTCCAAGGGACAGTGCAGGTCCATCAGCTTGCTGCATAAACACATTTCGGCTATACATCACATTTTTCCAACCCGTGCAGCCTTGCATCCAATCAGTTGCGTAAAATTTATTTCTAAATCAAATGGTCTAGTCCTGCTTCAATTTCTGTTTCTTGACCCTTTTTCAACTAGTAGTTTTAAAAGGGATCAAAGATTATCACTGACGTTGCAAAACTCATCGTAACGTTATTCCAAGTGCAAAATCAAGGTCATCGATTAAAGAATAATTAACAGCAATCAAACACGTCGGATACTGATTCTCATAGGTATTCCTTACCTGTTAGCTGTCTGAAAATACTGGCGTTTAGCAGGGACTTGCCTACTGAATAGTGCTACTCGACTGCTTGAGACTAAAATGCTTCCCATTTTGGATATCCACAATGATGCTCAAACATCCGTTCACAGCGTTTATGAAGTGGAAATTATAATGCACTAGAATCTTATTTGAATCGTGAATGATAAATTCGCTGAAGAATCACATGCAGATTTGTCGGAGAATATCGTCGATCAATTAAGGCTAACTTTCAGAAAGGGGACTTAGGGCCCGAAAATAGTGTTTCGCATACTTATGGATGAACGAATTTCGCCGGAAGCACAAGACCGGTTTTACGGTTATTGCCTCTCGCCATGTGTGCGTACCCAGTACTCTCCTGCCGAACTGTCCTCATTCTGGTGCACCCTTTGATAGTTTCTCCTTGTACGAAGCATACTACTAAGAATAAAGAGAAATTATGTAGCCATCAGATCATCGAGAATAGAGGACGACAAAATTAGTTTTTCCCTGCAATCAACCAACAATAATAAATATTTGACATGAGAAAAGCAAATGCTTTATCCAGAGTAATCAAATAATTTTAGTGGACGAACAAGCACGCTGCAATAGGATTTTGGAATGACTCAATGACATTTGCAGTCAATTCGCATTTTATTATTCTTGCCGTTTTCAGTTACATTACTAAACCACCAAGGAGGTAACGTTGGGTTAAAATATCCGATTTAGTAAATGATCCAAATTCCCCTAAATCACTTCAAGCATAAAAGCAAACACAATCTGAACCCGGGTAAGCGTTTCCCCCAGCTTTACCACATATATATTCCTGGTCATCGAGATGGAAATGGTGTTCACATATGGACAGAAATTTTCTTTGTCATGCTCCGAAGTGAGAATACGTCGACTAATAGGAGGGTAACAAACGCGATCCCGCTGAGCCTTAGTCCGCTTTTTCGGCCAATTTTTAATGTTAGATGAAAATTGGAAACTCAGTTTGCAAATCAATAAACTTTTCCATAATAGCTATCAAAATGCCAAGATAAATTTCGTTTCCCGGAGATTGTTGGCCCAGGTTATCTATGGTCTCTGACCGTACGACATTAACGTACAATGAGGTTACATCCAGAGATGCCACCTTACATTGTTTTTTGGTTAGTTCTACCAACTGGTAAACTTCCTCCCAGCTATGATAATCGATTTCTGCTTGATCTGTTTCCGTCATGTTGGTTGGCCAAAGAACCGTTGAGAGACAGTGAGAACCACTCATGTCCAGCGTCGATCTAAATGGCATTGAGGGCCGTTAACCTTTGGCAGGTCCTAATAACTATGGACAATGGCATCCGCGTGTTGCGTCTGTTCCAAATGATACTAGAAATCAAATTCGCATTTTCAATTTTTGTAGCGCTTCCGTTGGCTGCTTGTTCCATCCCCATCGACTCCAGTGTGTTCTGTATGATCACGTCGTATAGCAGTTGTTTTATCGCTGTTAACCTATCGATTTCATGATACAACCTCATCACCATCGTTGGTCTTTGCCATAGACTATATAATCACTCAGTTCTTCCGGCCGACAGGGAAGAAAATGGTACTAGTGACCTTATTGAAATGCCTAGTTTTTGATAGATCGACAACCCCTGGCCGCTTTCTTTTGTCCCGTAGGGCTTTTCAACACGTGTCGATCATTGAGGACATTTTTAGACCTTCCTGAATTTACCGTTGTTGTTTATTGCTATGAATTAGTGCAAATTTTAATTTTTCTTCTGTGGTGCCTCCTTTGGCATCCCGGTACCAATATTCGAACGATACCATGCATACTTCGTGGTGGTTGGATTGCAGAAATCCAACTTTAGTTGCAACGCCCCTAAATTTCCGGCATTCAGAGATAAGGTTTAAAGTTTTGTACACAATCCTCTTAATTGTTCGGTTGATTGACCGAAAGTTACGTCCGACGTCTGACGTGCTAGCCGATCTCTCTGGCAAAAGCAACTTCTCCAAGTGATCTACGACATTCATCCTTTGTGCACCATTTCGTTTAAACGTTTCGCGTTCGTTATGACAGTATTGCCCTCGTTTCTCACTTGAAGTGTGCAGATAACTGAATCTAGTTTAATTCGAGCCCTAATCAACGGTTTCTGGCATGCTAATCAAATTTTTAGTTTTCCGTCCTAGTCACGATTGAATTAAACTTTAGTGACAAGCTCCTACTAGGGATTTTCTTTTATATTCGTTCTTCTATAATTACTAATTCATTAGTTCCCCGAAGAAATAGTTTATATTCGAGTCAATAAAGATCAGATATTTTTATTTACTTCTGACCGGCACAGAACGGGTCAAGTAGTCAATATGATTCATAAACTGGCGGCCCGCAAATCTTATCAGTAAGTGTAAGGTATGCATTCAAGGAAAACCACCAAGTATAGCCGAAAACGCTGCGAGACCTAATGAGCTCCGTCTAACAGCAAGTGCTCATTGAATGCTGCGGGAATACCGCCAAAGAATTAACAGTAACCTGGTGTGGTAGTTTCGGGATGCATTTCTTGGTAATTGGGGGTCGCATATTTGGTTCTATTAAAACTCCGGCCAGATATCACACATTCTTACCGTTGATAAATGAGAGTGTACATTAAAAATAAGATCCGGTATTAGTGTTTCGGACTTGTAACCAAAATTCAAAAGTTGCTGCAGCCTTCTTGGGCAAAATTCCTAAAAGGCATGAAATGTGCCATTTCACTGGATTGCGTATGGAAGAATTTACTTTGTATTGCCACATGATCGGTCGACTGACAGGACGAATAAAATATACTGATATTTCCGTTCTGAGAATTGTCTTCTCAGTGTGAAGTATTACAGGTACACAATTACAACTTCAGATGACGCAACGAAGTGTCAACCCTTTGAAATGGTTCTTCCATGAATTTCATGCTACTTCACAAATTAAGGCTAAGTTTATGTGCAATCTGATTTATTGATAACCAGACCGACGTTTTGGTTCTGTGCATCTGGAAAAATCTCAAAAGGCAACATTTTGATATTGTTTGAACCATGTTTTAAATAGCGGAGACAAGATCTCTCGAATTCGAACGGAAATGTAATCCTGGTTGAATATAAAACACTTGGATCTAGGATGATAACGCTGGGTAACATTCAAGCTTCACAGGAGTGTCCTCACTAAACTAAACAGATTAACATCACAAAGTGATTTTTCCTTGTGACCTTTGTCCATTTAGCTGTAACCGAATCGAACTCCTTTGGTGATGAGGATAAGGAAAGCATCCCCCTCTGACTAACATGACAAATCAATATGGTCGGGAACAACAAACCGGATGCACATAAAACTCTGAACAAGTAAATGAACAGATAAAAAGTAGCTGCATTTTATCGTGTGAATAAACAGTATATAAAAAAGCGGAATCCATAAACGGCCGCATGTTTCGGAGATTTCGACGCAACCCGCGGTGAACGCGAAGCTCCGAATGACATATCTGTAATCTGGCTATCAATGTTTCCAGGAATAGAGCAAAATGCAATAAATGCCCTATATTTTGCGGACTAAACTAATCCCACAGTAACTTCTTGGGCGATAGATTTGAGCACTCTCTTTTGATTATCCCTCCAGTTTCTGATGAACAAAAATCTATCATATTGGTTATGCTATTTCCTGACTTACTGCTGCTGAAAAATTCACCAGATTCGTTATAGTTACCTGAGGTGCAAGTAAAACTTTGAAAGCAAAGCAAGTCCATGAAAGGTCCCATGTTATCAAATGACCCTACCTTTCCCACGGTGATCCCTATGGTGCACTCTCGGCTGGTTTTAGGATCAAATTACCAGTAATTTGCGCAAAAGTGACATCAAAAATCAAGGTGCGAAGCAATTCATTTGCAAATTCGTCTCTGAATGCTTGCAGGTAAAAGTAGTGCAGCGCAACTTTGTATCATACCCGCACGGTTCCAAGGGCTTTACACTTACTACCCAACATTTTTCAAGAAAAAAAGCTGATTTTTTTCAGTGCTTTGTAAAGTGCTATCTAAAATCCACTTTTAAACTGGTTTCTGCCAGTCTGACAATTATTTGAGCGATGAGAAATTTCATTGCAAGACGGAAGTCATTCTATTCGTTGTTCGGGTCACTTTCGATTTATGACTAGCATAAATTGTCCGTGATATCGTTGGTAAACTATTCGGCGTGGGCAGGATTGGAGCACAGTATGTTCTTTATTTTCCGTCCATTAAGTCCGCCCAAGATTTTGAAAAATAACAATAAATCTGCTGATCAGTTTTCCTTAAATTCCTAATATGATTTTTCGTTCCTCTCCCCCCGAATTATCGATAGGTGTCATGAAAATTCACCACTGACATCCATTTGATTTTAAAATGCTAGATTAGTATTTTTTTAACGAATGTGCTTACACTTCTTCTGGAGCACAACTTTAGTAACGCCTGTCATATGTAGCCTGGTATACTATTGCCTTCTAGAACAAAGGGAAAATAGATTTAGGAATGTTCAATTTTTTTTCATTTGTTGTGTTCCGACTGAATAACATCAAACAGCCGTGGCTTCCCAGTAAATGTTTGATATGGATTTTCTGTCTTAGACTAAATTCATTACAAGATCGATAGGGTCAGTCACATTCTTCTATTTTGGCGAATTAGAAGTCCATATACCAAACAGTCGTGGCACATCCGTATTTTCGCTAGGACTAACTAGAAGTTAACCACCATTATCAACCGTGCGCTGGTTCTTTGTGAACATTTTATTATCTGCAGGCGACTGATATCCAGATTGAAATGCATAATTAACTTATTTAGGTACCAAAGTCATTTTGGTGAATTATTTAGGAGAACTAGAATGTTGCCGGATTTTTGCGTCACCTGGATTACTGTTAGCGGAATTTTTCATCAAATTCAGTAACTTCAGTGTATGCGAAAGGAACTGAAAAGCACATTAGAAATGAAATTGCGGGTGACACTGATTTTAATCAATTAGTGTCAAGTCGTTAAAGTCAAATCTTTGCAGACCTTAAATACATACCCAACATTAGCCAAGGAGTTGGCTCACGAGTATATAGACCATAGGGATTTGTGGTAAATGCAATGTCGAAACCGGAGATACAACATAATTTTTTGCTGACCAGTTACAATCACTCACATTAACAACCATTCCAATCTTGCTTATGTATATTCGTCTGTGCGTCACTTGCTTTGTGAATTTCATCGTTGGTGGATTAAATGAATGAGCTTTCGTTCTCCTCATTTTTTGCTTACTGTTTAAATGTTCAAATACATGGAAAGCGGTGTGCCTATGGATAACACCAAAAACTTTTCGGTCAATGGGGACAAACCACCTACCAAATAAAAGGGCACCATGTGTTTTTCCCAACTGCCTAATTCATGAATATGCCCAGCGTTTCTATTGATTTGATGTTTGTTGTACATGAGGAACTGGAAAGCCATCGAAGCGTTCAGTTCGTGAAAAGCATTTGATTCTTTTTTGGTAAAATGCTGTATAGTGGCCAAAAAGAAAAAAAAAGCATGATTTCAATTTAGTTAATTGGATTATGAATTGAGTGCTTTTTCTTGCTGCAGTTAACCAGGAGGGTAAGACATAGATTCTTACAATCTATCTAGAGCAGTTCTTTTGCAACCATTATGATTATTTTCTTGTCATCAGAGTGACTACTAGAGACTGAGACAAGATCTAAATAAGAACGTCATTCGAATGAAGTAAAAGGGATTAGAATAACGACCGATGCGCCCATTGAGAAAGACAGACTTAATAGTTCTTGGAAGCTATTTTCCAAGAATCGGCATCTAGAGTGACGTGCGTATCGGAGAATCTTGTTTTCACATTGATATTTCTGATTATGAATGAGTTTTTACGAATTCTATTTCAATGTATTACCACATGAAAGCATAAAGTTGCGGCAAAGCAGTCTTGATTTGAAACATTTGGGAAATAGAGATGAATTCCAAAGTTCCAAAATTGTTGGTAGATCAGTGCCTGTCGCATGCATGCAAGCTAATAATCGTTTTTGCGCAACGTTTGCAACAGGATGAGACTCAGCTAAACAAAGTCAAGGTGTTTTGACATGAAGATCCTAGGTTCTAATCATTCCATCCCCGACAAGCTACCGTAATTAGCAAAATGCGTTTGAAATCTCCATTCCTTCTGAAAATTATGTGCACTGAAAGATGATCAAACTAAAGAGTAAAATAACTGCAGAGGACCTATTTTACAAACTGTTTCCTCGGTCTGTTGAAAGACTAGTCTCCACTGAAGAGTCTGGGTCGATTTCATGAAACATTTTGTTGACGGACTTCCTTTCGGAGGCATTACGAAAACAATATTTTATGTGAGAGTTTGAAAGTCTTTTGGATGGTAAAAAAGCATAAGTCAGCATTATTTGTTGAATGTTCACCGGTTTTATGTTGTTTTAGTAGCAGCTGCTTCCAATGTTTGAACAGGAAACTTGGTAGATTACAACTTGCGGATGGCCAGATTGGTTTGGTTGTGACCGTGCTGATCACACTTTTACTAAATTCATCTGGACTCTTATTTCGAAAATGAGATTTGTATCGGTGATGCGACCTGACTTTCGGAAAGATATCATTGGTTTAAACAGAGTGAGAATTTCGTGGACATTTTTTAAAATTTGGGGACCCTACTAGTTACTCCGAGTCAACCAAAATCCAAAATTGCATGCGATTCCTCAGTAAAGCCTTAATCGGTTTGATTCAATAAAGTTCAATCTACATACTTGTTGCTAATTTAAGAATAACTTATTTTATTGTGGTAAATGGCTGATTATTTCAAACAAGCAGCGACGGTTGTATCGCAACCACCTCCTTTAGACCACGTTTCTCTTCCAGATTCTGTTTATTGAAACTAAGAGTTAGTCCCTCTCTGCATAAGGATTTCATTTTGCTTTGCTCCAATATCACGTCCCGTTTATTGATTTCCTTTACAAAGTCACTGATTTTGCTTTAACGTCTTTGTAGAAGCACTAACTGGCGAGACATGACTAGTTCTGTTGTCAGGTTTGGCAAAAAAATACTTCTATGGTCATTCGTATTCCCATAAAAATAATACAAATTTGCGACTGCTCATTCTAAAGGTCACGTTATTTGATGTTATTTTGATTAGTCCCCAGGCAGCAGAATTCTTAAACTTATTAACGAAATAGTGTAATTAAAACAGTACGCATAGTAAACTTAAGGAGTGCAACGTAGATTCGATCTCAACGTCCATATGTGAACAATTTAACCGCATGCGTCACTTCAGAATTAGCCAGCTTTCTTGTGACGACCATACGTATATGGAACCAGTTGTAAGGCGTCCATAATTTCCATGCACAATGCGTATACAAAAAAATTGGGTGAATTACGAATGCTTAAAATCCTATGTCTGGAAAATTGGTCTCTAATGATAACTACTCAGGAGTAGGAGATGTGCACATTTACATATTTGATGTCTACAGACAAGGAAATAAAGTTTCCATTTAGAATCATTCATTTTGAGCTGATGATGAGTAGAGCAACGGAGAATCGAACAATCGCACGTTTGGAATGCTTGTGAGTACCATGAAAATTCACGCAACTCATTATATCACCGTTTATTGAGTAGACCGTTAGTACATGTCCGGTATATGAAAAAGTAGATTCGAATATTCACACGTTATTTTACACCCGCTTGGAGATACGCATGTTGTTAACGCAACGGTATGTAAATCGAAGTTTACAGAAAATATGTAAAATCTCGTTGTTAGGAATGATTCCTAACAAAGATGAAACAATTGTATAGTGCTTCTATGGTTTCTTAATGGTGAGTTGAGCGATGATATCATATGGTAAATTATGTCTTGATATCATGCAGTCTCCTACTACTAACACAATTACGGATCTGAGTAAAGTTGAACGACCAATTCTTTAATATCTTGTTATTGTTTTAACAAGTCCCAGTAAAGTGGCACTGAATAGCCCAAGGCTGAGAAAAAATATTTTGGAAGCCTTTCATAATAGAAAAGGATCACATGTACGGACGATGGTCACCTAGATGAACAGTTGGTAAGTTTAAATTATTTCTTGCATTACGCTACAATAATAAGTGCCGCATTATTATAGACACAAGGGTTAATATCCCGTCGACTAGGCAAAAGGTCACGGATGTGAATCCTTCCATGGTCGGTCACTTTCCCCATCAGCAGCCCAAAAATGACTGGGACCATTCATCTGGCACAACACGTGTATGGAACCCACGCAAGAGTATTAGCAAAATGATAAGATGGATGACCTATTCTTTTACACTGGATGGTTTGCTTGCTTTCTACAAAGAGAAAATAATGAGGAAATCCATCTGTGTAGGATTTGTCATATGTGGCAAGTCCTTGTTCTGTGACTAGTCGTAGGCGATCTTCCTTTCTTCCTCATGTGAAAGTTACTAATGCTTGAGTGCCTCAAGTCAAGCTAGGTTTTGTTTTAGTGGAGTTATTATCAGTCGCTTTTCTGCCTCTCGATCTAACAGTCATCTCTTTCGATATTTATCTTTACTTGGAAAACTTTTTCTGCCCATTGATGACTTTAACCAAGTCTCTTTATCCCAGAAACTGCATTCAGTTTCCATGGAATTTCGCCTTTTGCTCACTAATAGAACTGTAAATCCTCACAATTTTCCCTCGAATCTGTCCAGTGTCCTTTCCGGTAAACTCCGTGCCGCTATTTCTGCCAGAGTTTACTGTGTCCCTGCTGTGTGAAAAAATAGTCGTCCTTCTCTTGTTCACAATATTTCCACTCCATCTAAGTAGACAAGGTTTCGGCTCCAAATCTTGCCCTCGGCAAAAGCTTTACTGCTCAGTTTTCTCCTGGATTTCATCAATTTTTGTTTCCTAAATCTGTGCAACGTGTTATCCTTCTCTCATATAAGTGTTTGATTTTTTGTCGCCCTAGAACGGATTTCATGCAAAATTCAATGGTGTCTTATTCTACATACGATTTAAAGTTGTGACTAAGAGAACAGAGGTGCAAAGATGGTCTCATTGAAATTGGTAATGATCTGTCCTTTAAGGATCTCATCAGGAATATGATCAGGTGTGTAGACTTTATTGATGGCGACCAAAATCTAAGGAGACGGGATCCAAATCATTCCTGGAGAGAGGACCCAGAGGCATTGTGGTTAGAAGGAAAGGTTGCTTCAATGTACATCAACCGTCAACATACCTGCTACAGCATTCACTGGACATGCTACACTGACATCCAACACACCTCGTCATTGACTGCACGGATATTGAGCTGGTAGGTACGAAAACGGCTCCTAAATCGATTGAAACCTCCAATGTTGCTGCCTTGGCTCTGAGAGACGTATTATCTCCAGGTATTTTTAAATGTAATGGATAGCCCTTTGTAGCGAAATTCCACTTTCCCCAAAAGAACAACTTCTACTCACCTATCCAAACAATTCCATCTCAATGGCCTCACCTCGACATTTTTGAAACTGAGGAAGCGTGTCATGTTAAAGCATCTTTTAAAGTGCACTGTGACTTCTCGATCACCTTCCGTCGCATGCTCACCTCATAGGAGCTCTCTTCATGCAATATCGTACTTCGTGATACGTTTTCAAGTAAAATAATTTTTCTGTATTGTTAGTCGGATGCATTAATTATGATTGTTATTCCGTCCCCGATTCCACCTCTAAGTCATTTGCTCTTTCAATTATCTAGTCTCTGGGATGCCCACATTTTATCGGACCTATAAAAAAGACCAGAGGTAAAAGAGAAGCTTCTAATCTTGCACTTCGTCGGAGTGTTGTTTCCACCGCTTTCCTTTTCCGTTTACTTAACTCACCTCGCAGTAATTCACCTGGTATTTCAGTCAATTTTGCGGACGATTTTGTGTATGCAACCCTGCGGAAACTGATGTTGAACTTGTCAAGCGATCTTGGATCACAAACTTTTTAAAGCAGAGCGCTCTTTCATTTAATCTATCCTGTTGGTATCGATGAATCGCCATAATGACCCACTCTGCTTCCTCACACTGCATTTGCACCCTAATCTCCTCTCGTCTAAGCAAAACCGAACATGTTAAAATCCTTTTTTTGTATCATGCAACCTATGAGGGTCTTTGTGCATTGTCAACTGCATCCAGACTACGCTGTTTATTAGTTCAAATCCCAGAAAACAGATTTCCGTGTTAGCTTTAGTGTTTTAGTGAGCTTTACCTGCTCATCCTTATTGTTCTCCTGTACTTTTTCCGAAAGCCTAAATAGAAGTTTGAACTATTTCCCCACGTTCTTTTGGTCTATTCTATATCTATGCTTCCCTAAACACAAGTGCCAGTGCATATTTGCTCTTTGGATACGCGAAGATCGTTCGCATCACCAGTGAGGCGGTAGCTCTAAGTGTTTATCAAACACCAGAACAGGATCAGTTTTCTCTATTATATTCACTAGAACCTCTTCAAAACTCTGCTTTATCTAAACTTAGTCGATTACTGATAAACGAATACATGATCACGGCAGAAATTCTTTGACATCTGACCTACACCACCTCTATATCAGCATCTTCGTCACCGCGGAAAGTGGGTTTTGTAGTTTCGTTTATAATATGCTTGCGAAATTTGGATGTTGCGACACTGTACTTGTGAGTAGGCTTTTTGCAATAAAGTCTGATATAGTAGATCTTCAGCGTAGTAACTACCGGCAAGTTATTTGATAGCAGTGGTTATTTTGAATACAAGTACGCACACGGATTTATCTAAATAAAGGTCCGTTACCGGAAAATCAAATGTTAAATGCAAGTATTGAGGCGACGCAAATGTTTTGATTAAAATACTTTTCATTATGAAGTTGGTCCATTTGACCAATAACCACATGAAGTGCAATGCATTCGTCAAGAGATTTGCCATTCAAGTTTTTCTTTTACCCCACTCCTCCCAAATCCCATTTGGCTTTTATCTCGTGCTGCGTGTCAGCCGTAAACCATATTACCTCAATTGTGTATTCCCCTTATTGAACTGTCCTTTAATTTCATGTCATTTTAACCTACTTATGAGTAGGTGAATACCATTGTAGATTTGAGCAATTTTCGGCTCAAAGTGAAAGCCATATCCGCCCCCCCCAATCATGTTGCGCTGTCCATCAATAGCCCGCATATTTGTGTATAATTCCGCTTACTAGAGGGCTTGCGCTCCACCGAATTTTTTTCCCTGTCTGCGATGTCCCCGATTAGATGTGATCCCCTATCTTTTTCTTTGATACCATGCCCCTACAATTGACGAGTATACGTGGGCGACATTTTACTAATGTCATGTGTTATCTAATGACTTCACGGCTTTTGTTCCTGTTCTCTGATAACTACTATCCATAGCCAAATTACCTATTACTTTAGGATTCTGTGAATTGCACACATTCACACTTTTTTGATTCACTGACCACCGCCGTCATGTTGTGGTGTATTTTCATTCATTTGTTTGCTGAGTTGACCATTTTATTCACTGTATGATCCCATCTTGCTGGACATGGGGCTACAACCGATATGCGCTGCATTTTGAAATCGAATGATCTTAAGTTGTAACTCGAGTGAATTCAGTTGATAGCCCCAATGCCAGTTTAAATCCACCCAGTTTAATCAAGCAAAAATAACCAATCGACCTCTAGCCTAGTGTTGCGAATGCAGCTAATTTGTCAAGACCAAACAGTATAGTTAGACTATTCAAAAGGAATCTCATTGGTTGATCTTCTATCTAGCTAAATATCCCTATTTTTATGGTTTACCTTGGGATACCATGTTGTTAACCTTGCTGTCAGTTACACAGCTGACAAACCGTGATATTGAGATTTGCCACCATGGTCTGATTTAGACATAATCAAGCTTTTGCACTACTTGACTTGTCTTATGAAATCAAGCCATATTTGCTTTTGACATCGCGGGCGCACTATCGATCAGATGAATAGCTGGAACAGTTAAACATACGCCAGAACAAACTTCGAATAACTCTGAAGGCTCCAGTACCAAATCGATAGCATGTTGCTGAAGTGAGCGTGAAGCTGTCGTCGACGGCAACTATTTATTATGATGCAGCAGCATCCAGTAGCCACTGCGGCTTCCTCGATTTTGCGCACCAGAGTCAGATGGGTTGGAACGCCAGTTTTTGTTAGACAAACGTGATATCCAACAACCGAAACCTGAAATGAGTCTTACAGGGGCACAGAAAAAATCTTGAGGAGGAACGAAGAAAAAAGGTGAAGTGTTGGTTTGTTAGTTCATCCGAATCCTGAATGCCATGTTACTTAACTCTCAGTGAGAAGAAAGGTTATACTCCTTACCCGTTTTGGCAATAGGCCTAGAAAACACGAGCAAACTTTACAGCCAAATAAAATGAAGCCCTCCAGCAGCCAGCGCGGATGAAACAGATGTGCAGTGCTTCCAAGGTTTCGTTTGGTAAGGTGAGAGTTTACGTCACACGATGAATAACCTAACTAAACGCAAGTTACACGACAGGGCCAATTTATTGAACTCCAGGTGAAAGTTAGAGCCCGTATAGCCTAGGTAGGTGTTCGCTCCATCCTGAGTTCTACAGAACGCAATATTTAGCCAAACCTGCAGGCCAGATGAACTCATGCCCGACAACAATAGGAGGTCTTGGTCGCTTACTTTGTCTGCATACTTACTGAAGTCCGGATGCTTTATCACAACGCTCTCCTCCCCACTTACCGTCCAAATGGTCTTCGTCCTATTCACATGAAGAGAGCCATCAAACTGACTGAATTTGGCAGTCTCCAACTTGGTGCTGCTCTTACTGATTTTACATATATGCCACTTCAAGATAATAATGCTCAACCCTCGCCGAAAAAATGACCGGTCAGCAAGTAGTAAAGTTCTTGGCGACCTAGCAGCCGCAGTAGGGGCAGTCAAGTCTCATGCTGCTTTTTCCACTGCTAGAAGTTTCGTAAAATTGACCTGTTTTATTTACAATGGACCTCATTTGGCGAGTTCCTATTGTATCTCCCGTGATTTAAGTGTTGCCGTAGGGAACGGGTACTTTATATTCGCTCACTCACTTCAGCCTACCCACAGAGAACTTAACGCGTCTTAGAGCACCGAACCGATAACCGTTACACTCTGAATGAACCTTTCGATTAATTGTTGCCCCGATTTTGACTCCCGGCCGAACTGACACAAATTCACTCTTATTTTGTTTGCTTCCGGATGGGCATGAAGGCAACATTTAAAAATTGTCCCGTCGAGTAATTTTTAAGCCGGGTGACTACAACTAAAGTCAGCTCAAAAGCTAACACTTCCTACACTTTCTGGTCTGTGCTATATTGCCTCCTGCGGCGCTGATACTATCGGACAGACGAACAATTTTCAGCCAAGTTGCAACTGACTTACTGAGTGCGCTGTTTCTGATGGAGACTGAGTCACGATTACTGACGCATGATTACTGGCCTTGTCTTTGTGGTTAACATAAGAGCTGTTTATGCGTTGTTTCTAAGCGCGCAATGAGCGACACAGCACAAAGTAAAACTGACCAAAAGAGACGGAACTCTTTATGAAATTTACCGTCCGAAATCGGAGCCCATGCAAGTCCTTTGACTTGCTGGTGGTATCCAATCTGACGAGGATGGAGAAAAGACATTTAGTACTAAATGGAAAATGAATTAGGAGGAACTTGTCTATAGGGTTTTCTGTCGAATGGCGAGGACGCGAGATTCTCACGAGTACCAAATAAATCACTAGTAACAGAGCCGAAATTAATAATTGTTGCCCGAATTGAACGCGCCATAGCTGTGGTGACACCAAAGTTTAATGATTTTCCTAAAGACGAACTTTCCATATTTGTTGACTCAGATACCTGATAGACAGAACGACAGATGTTAACTCAGTTAGAAAAGAACAAAACGTCTGGATTTGAAGTTTATTTAGGGTTTTTCAGACTTCGACCAATGATTTCATGTAGACAGCGAACACAACCTAGCGGACCACGCTGCGATGGATGCTCAGCCAACTTCTCTATTAGATTTTCTTTGGTTTATGGGATTTTACCTTTCATGGAATATATCTGCCACATATCAGGATCGGCTCATTTACTCCACAAATCCTAAGATTTAGTCACCCCATGAAATGAAAGTCAACTCTATCAGGTTAATAACCTGAACAAAAGTCACGCTTTGGCTTAGGACGGTTTTACGGTTTTACCAGGACATACCGTGTTCGGTAATATTGTCCCCTTTCACCTTTTCCATTCGACTACATCACTGAAGTCATAATAGAAATCACTCGTTCACAGGCGAAAATAATGCAGCTAATAACTGCTCAAACAGTAATCTGTCTGAATTAGAATATGCGAATGACATTGGGGTGTTAGGTGAGGAACCAAAATATTTTAAGTTCTGCTCAGTCGATTGCATGGAAGTAGGGTATTTTCGGGGTGTTTCAAATTGTAAAGTGTTGTTGTAGGACTGGAGTGGCCCGAAGCCAAGGCACATTTTTCAAAGGAAGAATTAGGGGTAACAGATGAATATTACCCTTGCATTTACAAATTTCACGCATCTCTGGCTTCCGCTCGAGGTGGGGTATACGCAGTGACATTAGGGTCGGTGCTGAGATGTGGCTAAGGAACATGGCCTTTGAAAACAAAATAAAGCGAAGAATTTCGGTGTTAGAACACCATTATCTTTGTCGTATTAGTAGATGAGTTTATAATAGTTTTATGAGTAACGTAGAGGTTATGTGTAGGGCACTGGGTCCTAAGTTGCAATCCTTAAAATAAAAACGCAGCCGGAATAGGCTAAGACATTTGAAACATGCTTTGCATATGTCCACAGAACGACTGCCCTGTTGTACGCTGTTTTTCGAGGTAGGTAATGGTTAGAGGATTGGTAGAATTGGCCTGTGGATAACAGCGGAATGTGGGGAAATCTTGACTAGTGGACTGGTTCATGCAGGTGCAGTTAATTTACCGGGCTTGGGTCTCTGAAATCCTCCCGAGTTAATGGGAACCGGAGAATGCTTACTCAGGTTCCTCTGTCACTCATTGCTAAGAATACATGCCTATTTCACAGAATCCATTCCGCCACTAGCTCGCCAATCAAACGTCATCAAGAATGTAAGTTTGTGGCATATGATGATGAAGCATCCATTAAGTGCTTCATGAACCCGGTGCTAAACTGTTTTCGTGCTAAACGCATGCAATTAATTCAGAGGAACAAATTACGGCGTCTGCATATGAAGATCGGATGGAATTATGAAAAAAAGGGTTTAGTGGAATCTGTATTAACTGTCTTGGGCCAGTGCTGGGAAACGCGTAACAGGATGTGTATGCACCTGTCTAACAACCGTTTGGGGTTTAGATAGAAGGAAAACTAATTTAAACTTAACAAGTCTACCTTAGTTCCAAATGAGGAGATTTATGTCATTTTATTTTGTAGCTGACTGATCAAGTTGCAGATTGTGTTAGAGACAGACTACTGACATTTTTAACATTACGTGATTCTCATGTATATTTTTTATCAGATATATCGATGTGGTAATTGCACGACTAATTTCTGCCATTTATGTGTAGACCGGATACTATGTTTTATCCTTCTGTTAGTAGCAATGTTACGATAACCCAAACCACTTATTGTCCCAGAACTGACAAGCGAGATCATTACGGCAAAAGTTTCCCAACTGATCCACTTCAGTAATAGACTGTGATCTTGAGTTGTGCGGGTCAGACTGTCACCTGAAACAACTCAAGTGACGCAGGCAGATAATCAGAACGAGATGTGTACGTTCAATTCTACTGGTAACAGTGATTGTGGGGAATAAAAATCACAATGCCACAAAATAATACCTAAGCATTTAAGTCCCAAATTAGTTGTGTGTTAAGAACCTAGTCCCATCTTCTTTGTTGTCCAGTAATTGTCAATCTGTTTGAAGCAAACAGCTTCCCATTTCAAAGGGCGACTATAATGAAGTCTTCAAAGAAGTTGGTTCTAAACATAAAAAGAATCTTTGATTTTCTAACCCGAATGCCGGGCAAATTTACTAGTTTAAACAACACTTTTATATCATTACTATTTATATTATTACTTCATATTTACAGTTTTTGTTGTGTTTTAAAATGCCTTTGAAAATTGTCCAACAAAGTCAATTTTCCCAAATGTGCAAAATTAAGAAGTCGCCGTAACATTTTCGTTTCAGTGACACTTTTCTATTCCCGGTTAACCCATGGTCTCGCTGCCGGCATTCAGCATGCCAACAGTGAAAGTTTCGACCAGAATGGTAGTAATTATCTTTGTGCTACTAGAAGGCGAAAACCAACCAATCCGCGGCGAGGATTCCAAACTGTCCATGTGCAAGTTCAATGCACCAAACATTTTTAAGCATAATTTCAGCTGTCTGGTAAAATCCCTTTAACAAAATTTTCACTGCCTATTGTCCATCGAAAGAAAAAAATGTCAGCATGCTTACAGCAACCGCACAAGAAAACCGCAAAACCCAACATAGATTTGCGTATAAATGAAGCAGAATAACAGTACATTGAAAGGCCGCAATTCAGACAGTTATGACGATTCCGACACAAAACTTCACACTGCTGGAACTTAACAAATACTGAGTAACAGGGACACAGGTGGAGTGAATAATTTTTGCATTGTATAACTTCGACATCATCATTGCCATCATCGTTCAGCGTTAAACAACACGGCAGACCTTACTGACCGCTGCTTTTTCTCCAGTTACACGTTCTTGTAAAATGAGTGGATATCCAAGGTGAACAGGAAGTGGACCTACACAGGTAGGGAAAGGAAATATGCTGTTGTAGACAACATACGGGACACTGTCTAACTGTACAAACGCACACTTTCAATCATTCTGACTCGAGAGAAAATGACAACATGATCGCCGCTGTTCACGGTTCACTGTCATATCCTTCAGTATCCTCAGCCAGCTAGTTGACGAGTCTTTCGGGCCTCAACCAACAAAACGTGAGACTCCTACTTACCTAACTTCGCTGTACATTTTCTCATCCCACGTTGCCACGTCATCTGTTGACCTCCGCATGTCTTCTTCCATGCCCTGGGAGGAACACAAAATAGGGCACGATATGGTAGACGAGTGTTTGTCATACGCAACACGTGACCCAACCAGCGTAGTCTATTAAATCTCATACGATGAAGCAAGGTATTCTGAGAGCCGGCACCTAGTACTAGGTTCCTGACCTCTACATTACTCACCCCGTCACTCCATCCAATCCTAGCCATACTGCGTAGAAATCGTGTGATCGAAAACATCCAACTGACGAACATCTCCCACACGCATAATCCATGTCTCGCAACCGTACAACAGAACTGAACGCACTGCAGCACACAGTACACACGACCTCTCAACTTCAGTGAAATATCACGTCGACGCCACAGGTGTTTCAGTCCAGCGTAAGCTGCTCGAGCCTTGGATATACGTGTGTTTACCTCCACTGCTTAGCTTCCAAGGAAGGTGAAACGGTCTACAGTCGTGACCGCCTCTCCGCTTAGCACCAAGTTCAGCGCTGCTGTCGTCCAGCCCTGTAACAGCATTTCGCAATCTGACGGTGTAAAGCACATGCCAAACCGAGCAACCGATCTCGACAGTTTATCTAGTGCCCGTTGTGCATGGTCCGCAGACTGATACAGACACACGACGTCGTCTGCGTAATCTAGGCCACACAGCTTCCCTCCACTTCTCATTTCCACTCCTACATCTCGGAGGTCTCCTAAAGCATCTTCCGTCCCCTCCTCCATGACGAAGTTGAACAGGAATGGAGAGATGGGACACCCTTGTCGAACGCCACTAGTCGTTTCGAATGAACTCGTCAATTCACCGTATGCCCTAACGCGACCATAGGTATGCGAGTACAATGCTCGCAACAGTTTTACAAACTTTGTTCGCATTCCCTTCCGGTAGACAGCATTGAATAGTTTTGGTCGATCCACGGAGTCGAAAGCAACTTTCAAGTCCAGAAAGATTACGATCGCAGGGCGGCGGTGCGTGTGGCCCATTTCGAGTATCTAGCGCAGATTGAATATCTGGTCGACGAAATCCAGCCTGCTGTTCGCGGATATTACTCTCGCGAATCGGTGTCAAACGGCGTAGCAATATCGAAGCCAACACCTTAGTAACTATCGGAATTAAACTAATCCCACTATGATTGCTACAGTCACTCCGTGTGCCCCTCTTGGAGATGGGTGCAACAGTGACACACCCCACGATAACGGGATGCGCTCCTCGTTCCAAATATCTTGAAGCAAGGAGGTAAGGGATTTTATCAGAGCTGCTTCACCCAATTTGAAGTGAATTGGGGAGGGGGAGGTCGTCGGAACCGGCTGCTTCGCCCCTCTTCAGAAGCCGAATATTCGACTCCACTTCCACTTCCGTTGGGGGATCAAGTGACACCTCCCACGGTGTCACAGCTCCAGACGTCGGAAAAAATACATTAGCGTGTGGACAGTTTAGCTGATCCTTGAAATGTTCTGCCCAACGGTCCAGTCTTTCCTGTCTACCATGTATGAGCTCTCCATTCCTATCGCACACGACTTCACTAACCGAAGTTTGCCGCCCGCCGGTGCCGCGTAATAGCTTGAACAGTCCTTGAATGTTAACTGAAGCGGCCTCTTCCTACATTTCTTCCGCTACCTTAACCCACCAGTTTTCGCGGTCATTCTTAAGTGTTATCGTCAACTGACGCTGCAACTGTCGACGCATCTTATTCACCTTCTTGCAGTTAGGGAGCTGCCGTTTATGCTCCATTAAGCACAGCGACTCTTGCGAGATCCAATATCTTTGATGAACCCTGGATATAGGACCACAGGCAAAATCCTAAACACGAAATAATTAACTAAAAGTGATTACTTGAGACTGATGATGCTCAATGAGAATGGGTCTCAAAATGTTCTGGCCTATCCACTTAGGTGAAAGGTGCGCTGCCGATGACGAATGAAAATCGACCGACTTTGCATGTTCAGCTGAGCTAAAGACAAAGAACGTTGGCGAGTGACGTTAACGAATCGATAGTTAATCATGATGGACCGTTTATCAAGGTAAGTATGGGAACGTAAATACAAATACAAGGAGGCCTCTGTAGTTCATGTGAATAAAATAATGAAAGCAAAATGTAAGAATTTATATGTATTTAAAAACGAACACGATCAGCATCACCTAGACCAGATCCCATCTGCTCGGATGATATTCTCCAATGGGAGTTGTGGTCACTACTGGCTTTGGTGTCGGTTTCGGTGGACATCTATCTTCAACAATGTTGTTTCTGCAATCTTTAAAGTAAGTTCTGCAACCAGGACAGTTCTTGCATTGACCCTTCAGAATTGTGGTATTCTTCTCGTACGTTCGTCCTGAAAACAAGAGAGCGAATAAGAAACTATTTTCATGATTCAGTCTATGTGCAAGTAGGGGCGAAATAATTAGAGTTCGCTTACCACATCCGCAAAAGAACAATCCCATCTGATAACAAGCTCGTGGGCATGGAGGACGCTGGGCCGATATAACGACCGCGAGAATCAGAAGGATGACAAATCGAAACTAGAATGAATTTGATCGGTTAATTTTTTGTACTACAGTTGTCTAACCATTAGTTGTCGTCTTCTGTGCAAACTGATCTACTGAACCAAATTGGTTTTCTTTTATAGTTGCTCACCTGCAGTGGCTAACCAATAATTGGTGTGAAGAACAAATAATTCTGATTGGAATTAGTGTTCCAAAATTAACCAATCACATTTAGTCTCCATTGTCACAGTTCAACTCTTTCTGCCCTTTTCTAGCTTCCGCTTGTTGATTTCAGTTTTTGATCTGAGTTTCTAATCCTTCACGAACCGCGATTGAAGTGTCTGAAGTGTACCGAGTAACTAATGCTATTTGCGTTCTTGTCGAGGTAAATTTCATAGTGAAAGGAAGAACACAATGCTGCCGGTTGAGGGTAAAATTCTTCAACGTTACAGTTTTCATGAACCTCCGGAATTTTACAGAATTTTCATCTTGTCTGCTCAGCTCTGAGATAAAACGCTTATCATTTGATAGCCATCGTTTTCTAATGAATAAATGACTTATCGAGATTGTCGGAAGCGATGTATGCAGTCAGCTCGAACATTTTGTCAGCTTTTCGATCCTCATCAACACAACAAGAATAGAGCGCTTTCGAAGTTAGGGGAAACCAAGATTAATGTTTGTTTCGTTCGGTCGCACTTATGGACCCATATGCATATCAATGGACATGTTGAGTTCTTGATTTTTGAGTAGTTAACTGTTAAGCGGTACATCGTTTGCATTGTAAGCTATCTGAACAATTCATCTTGACTCTTTCCCTCACATTTCAGTTCTGCTTTCCTTAGAACTAAAATGACACGATAATTTAGGCACAAGGAGGTAGTCTGAAGTGCCGAAGTTGACCACGACCTTCAGGCTAGAACATCACAAATTTGCCAGGTTGACAATCGGTTGTGCATCGTCTAGATCTCGTGGGAATTGCAAAATCATCCAATAAAGTGGTTAAATTGAATAGGTGGAGTAGACGCATCCATGCAAAGTTCAGCAGCTGATGAAAACATGTGGCTTTGTATGCTCGCGATTTAAGATGGCCTGAAGAATAGGACTACTCCAAAATGTGCCTGTAAACAGAACCTGTATGACGGGTCATTGTCCAACAATAGACAACCTGTTCGATAAACCCCGGGCATCAAACTTTGGGTCTGTATAACCACCGATGACATTGTAGTTGCGTGCGAATATAATAACCCTTAAGAGACCGAAGAGATAGATGTTTCTCCAAAATTATTTATGATATGTTTAACAAGCATACAAATAACCGACGGCATTCACATTACAATCGAAACCCATCTTCACAAAACAATATAAACGCGGTGTATTTGTGCTGTTGCGAACTCAATTAATTATCTCCTAACGTAGCATTCCAATTGTATATTATCCAACCCAATATTTATGAACAAAGACAGGTGTGCGTTTTTGTTTGTGGTTATTTACGCAGAAGAATGGCCCTGCTGGGAAAATCTTACGGGAGTTAGTTCTGTCCTACTGGATTTCAAATAGCTTCACACTTCGCAATCATTGAATACCCCTAAATCTCGCTGAACTATGCACCAACTGTTGCGTGCATAAAATTGCGAACCCTATCGCCGAGAACCATGAAGCAGTTACGTTATTGGGGAAATATTGATGAACTGTTGATAAAACGAAGCTTACATTAAATGCTTATTTATTCTGACATTGTGATTTCCAGTTTAAGAGCTGTACTACCAACAGAAAGAGAAAAAGCATATTCGGCGATTCTTTCAAACTGTTGCTGTCCTCAATAGAAGAAATAATCAAAGCTGATGATGGAGCTGGTTAGGTCAGACAGTTTGTGTGACTGGCTTGTTGCGCACACACGGGAGCGATAGCTGAATGAAACAAGTTCTGGAACGTTGGGGCAATTAATCAGAAATATATTTCGAAACAACATCATTTGAAAAGGAATAAGGAATCAGCTATCTGACGATGAGTTGTTCACTTCAACCTGAAATTCGTAGTGGGGTCCCCGGTCAGTCTAATGGCCAAGCTTGTGTTTAATGGCAACTGTTTATTTCGTTCTGCACAAATCCATACGTGGAGTTACCACTCGAGGTACTTCGGGTCATCTATTAATCTAGCTAATTTGTAGGTTGTGTAAAGTTGATAAAGCTTAAAATTGTTCTTCCCTCGTAGTCTTAACTTAGTCTCGAATTCCGGAGTAACCATAAATCCGTCTGAAATGAATTTGTGAGCTCTGTGAGATACATATTATAATAATGCCGTTTATTTTATGAAGCTAGAAAGACATGAGGTGAATTGTTTTTTAGTTAATCTGATGTTCATCGCCACCAAACTCGTGCTTGAAGCAGTGCCAAACTGTTCATCTTATATACATTATTTAATTTTTCATTCAATGCTCGTAAAACATTACACTTATAAATGACACGTTCGTCGTCGACGGTTTAGCAATCTAGATAAGACAGTGCTAGGAAAGAAAGTTAACCATATGATTATCGGTGGTGGTATAATTTGATGAGATTATTAGTGTATTTTTGCTTCCACTTTTCGGTGCCAAGACAAATATGCGATACGTTGTTGAGAACAAGCTCAGGAATTTCCAAGGCATTCTTAAAGTAACAACAGGGCCGAATTTTTGAGGTTCAATAGTGAACGACGTAGACTATTACAACTCTAACACAACAACTGCCACCAAAATGTCTTCCCATTAGTTTCCCACTAACGGTCTAATTATCTAAACACGTGTGGTCACTGCTGTTAATTTCTACAAGTTTTAATTGACGCTTTTGGCTGATCCGAAAATGGTTTAATTTTGATTAGTGCCAAACTCCAGTGGTTTTCTTGCTTTCAACATTTTAGGTAAATCTATCAACGCCTTTTTATGTGGTTTTGCATAGATGTTGGCCAAGTCAAAAATTTCCTCGGTGAGTAATTTCGTGCTCAAATTGCCGTCGAACATTTTGTAAGCGATAATGGTACACGGAAACATCCTAGTAAGCTGAATAATTTTAAAGCACGAAGTAGCTTCCTAAGTGAATTTTGCCACTTTATAGTGATTAAAGAGAAAAATATCAGATAACTGTACGCTCGAACCCATATTCACAAAGACGTTGGCTATCGAGATTTTTTGCTTCACTTGTACCTCCGTTTTAACTTTGATCAACAACATGGATGACGCCCAGTACCTCTCACTTAGTAAAAAATCATCCTTCCTCTGTCATCTTTGGTTCCAACCAGACTACAAAATTACGTAAATTCAGCGCGGCAAATAACTTTTTATCGCCCTATCAACGACACTGGTCAGGTTTCCCTAATTGCACGACCGCGGGATGTTCTGAAATACCTCATCAAGAATTAGTTAGATTTTGTGGCATTTATCATAATTCGGATATATTAGACGAAAATCAGACATATGAACTTGCGAAAATTAAGGAATTACCAACGAAGTGCTGACTTTTTATTCTATAGCCAAAAAATCAGATATGGATCGCCGTCTGCTTCTAATTTACGCAAGCCTCGCTGACTCCTCATATATGCTCTTAAAAATGGCAACATGACTCAAATGTTTTCCGCTTTTCTGATCTAAAATCCCTGCCGGTTTTTGTGTTCCTGTAAACTTTATGTGAGAGGATCTCCACGATTTTGTAGAAGCATTGCTTGGAGGAAAAAGAGTCCAACTGCGATATTATTATGCGCTATTTACTTTTACATCTGTTATTTCTTAAGTTAAGCAGTAAACTATCTTAATAATTCAGCAAAATAACTGAATTCATTTAAAAAAGTGTGTGTCATATGTGGTCAAGTTAAGAGAGGTTAAATCATTTCTGTCTCAATTTGATCCATCTGGAACTCAATCGTAGCTAATGAAATAATGTACAATGCTTTTTACATTTTTTCTGCAAGCTTTTTGGATCACCTGGCAATCTCTCCAAAAGTTTTGCATTTGTCAACCAGCTTCCGGGATAGTTTCTTCCTTCGTAGAACCTTTTGAGTATGAGGCTTTCTAGTGGTCATTGGCCTAACCTGTTATTGATATTCTGTTTTCTCTTGGTTCTTCGAGACACCGAAAGCCGGAGCAAATGAGCAACAAAAAGGCATCGTTCCAGGACATCAGTAAATAACTCTGGTTTATCGGTTTTCAGTCCTTAAAAAGATTACAAAAACCTCCAGCTCCTTGTTTTCACTCAGCGGCAGCTATCAGGTTACATTATTGCCACATTGAATTTCAGTTGGAAGAAACCGTAAGAACTGTTTCATAACTAACACTGCTTTCGGAATTGATTTGACTGATTCATTATTTGTATAACGTGTGATGTGTCACATTATTCAAACATGGTCCCATTAAATATAGGCTTAAATATCATTTCGATAAATAGTTATCATGTAGCCCCTCAACTAAATGGTATCTCGGCAAAAGTGTCAAACAGGCGAAAGTTCTTTAAATTAGTCCATCCCAAATGAAGACGGGAGTGAATTACCGATTTCAATCTCATATAATTCTCCAATAGGATACGAAACCGAATCGAAATCAGATCATTTTTATTCGATTATTTTTTGCGTAAGCATTATCTAGTTGAGGCTTTGCCAACGCTTACCAAATCCGTTTACTGATTCATCTAAAGAATGATCTGTGTGGCCCCATAAATTTTGTCTAAACGCGGCGTTGTTAGCAAAATTGCATATCGAGTTCGTTCATTACTACGAAACGTTTGGCACTCAGGTAATTTCAATCTTCGTGAATCATTCGTTCAAAATGACAATGACTTTGACAGTTGGCCAGAACCGCCAACTGCATATCTGATATGTGATGGTTGCATTGCGGACATCCTTAACTGGTTAAATTAAAGCAAATACCGGATGCAAAACTGCTTGTTTACATGTAACAACTCAAAAGCAAACCTTAACTGCAAAATCCGCTATTCTCTTATAAAATTTGCCTAGCTTTGATTTATTATTGCCTCGCGGCAACTTCCATTTGCGAGTCGATGGCATGCTGAGCAACAGAAATATCTATTTGCAGTTTTATGTCAATATCTTATTTGGCCATTAATAAATGCTTTTGCTGTTGTATCACACACCGGTTATAGCGTTTAATTCTAAAGCCAATCATGTGGTTTCTCAATTACAAGAGATTCATTTCTACACCCAGGGCAAAATAGATTTAGGTACTTGATGGGGGATAATGAAATTGCGGTGGCTAAACGGGATGCTTGTATTTTTTTATTTTACAGGGGCTTTTACGTCTGTCTCTCATCTCACAAGCTGATTGGTTTAATCATTGATTATTTTCAATAATCCTGACAATCTTTCTGCTGAAATGGCGCCCGTGAGTTTTGAAACAGGACGACAACAATCAATCTCACCTGCCAACCTCAAAACCAGAATGATAAGCTTCACGTAAGCAAAATACGGCCCTATATGCACCGCAACCCAAATCTTATAAATTGCCGTGCTCCGCCTTGGCAAAGGCTTTAACGGAAGAATATCCACAAGCTACTGTTATGTGCATATTCAAAAGCAAGAATATTTCGGTTCATGTATTTTAGTATTTCAAAGCACTGGAGAGGCAAAGATTGAGCCATACTAAGGTTAACACCTCTGCTCGTGAACACAAGGCTCGCTTGCCGCCGTTTTATCTTTTTGATCAGCATAACGTCAACCCTTATTAGAAAAGTGATAAATAGCGCGAAACTAGACAGATGTTAAACTATCGGCGACGTTGGCAGGGTAATAAAAACCTTACCTATTTTGATTGTTATCAATTCAAGATTACGTCAATTTTGAGGATTTTACACGGGCCACGCTGACGTCTAATTGTACTAATTCGCTCAATTGACTTGCCTGATAAAGCGTCAAACTTATTGCAGTAGAATCCTCAAAAGAAATTGCGCGATCGAGTTTGCGGTCAAATGGTGCAACTGCTTCATGGCGGTAGCACCGAACGAATAATATGTCGAAAAGACGGTAAAATTAAAGCGATAGAACTAGCTTCAGTATGAGACTGTGAGGAATTATCCTCCTTGTAAGTGGGATTCGGATCGAAAGTGTCAAAGCCAAATTTTTATGCTGCCAACAAACAGGATTTTACAGTTGCAATCAGTTAGATGAGTGTACAATATCTGCTGGGCAATGAGCCAATGTCATTTGAGGAAATACTGATCCAAAGCATCCTGACCGCTTGAATTTGTTTTTGTTCGGCTATATTAGAAGTGTCACGTTCTATCTATTGAATAAGATACGGCCGTGCGTGATAGAGATGCCTTCAGCTTTGGGTTTGGAAACGAGATGGAAGTTGGAAACCATGTCCATACCGCGGAAAGGATAAGCCTTTTAGTCAAGAACAGCAGAACCTGGAATCCTTACCAATTCTTTAATCATTTCTGTTATTGCCACAATGAAGTTTAGCAAACTGGAAAACCGATGCCACAAAAACCATAATTATGGCTCCCTGAAGCATAAACGAGATACTATTTATTCTGCGCTAAATTGAACAATTTGTGAAGTACTATATAATAGATCACTTAATGGAGCTTTCGTTATTGAAGGGAAGTAAATGATAAACTGTTATATCCAATATTCTAATCAAAGGTCATCACAATTGCAACAACATTCTCCTGGCCATTTTAGTCGACTAGCTGAGCAATGGAGCCGCCCGATGGGATCAGTTAGTAACGACGGGCTTAAGTAAACATTAAACTGGTCGAGAACTGAGTGCTGACCATCAAGGACCATTAAAGACGATTCGATTTTGATTAATAAACGACTATTTTATCAGCTCAATTTGGTTTTTCTCATTAGATTTATTGGGAATTGGGGATGGTGGAAGCAAGATAGAATCAACTGAGTATTTGCAGCCGACGTAGAGCAGATGAATCTCATTCATTTTTCCGTTTCAAAAGAGTAAAAATGCATAAAAATTACTTCTGACAGGGCCCAAGTTCCCCCAACAAACGAAATCTGAACAACGGACTGTTTTTCCTATATGGAATGGACAGCGGGCAGGAACATAAAAATAAAAAGACACAGAGCACTGACTGATTCGATGAAGCAAATTTCGGTGACAGATAATTAGACCACGGGCTTTTTGAATTTCTGTCAAAACATGGCGTCTATTTTCAATTGAAGGTAGGCAGTAATTTCAACCAAAACCATCACAGTATGAACTTTAGTTGCTTTCCCCAACATACTTCAAATCAGTTTCTATAGGAACAATCAATTGATCCCAAGCGAGGTTTTCCTTAGCACTGTACTTGGAATCCAACCAACTAAGCAAAGGAAACATTCCTGTGGGAAGGAATTTACAAAAAATTTACAAATCATTAAGTGAAATAAAAAACAACACTTGGGCTTTGCTTGAGCTTAGAGAAATCTATTCAAAATTAACATCGAAAAGTGTTATTGGATAGATTTATTGGGACTAATCAAGCGTAGCACGTGAGACAGATAAATGAAACAACGTGTCTAGGGCTCAAAGATCGTGCAAAAAATCGGTTCGCATATTGCACTAAAGAGCAAAAAATGGAATAATAGTATTTGTCATTTTCTTGGTGCTCACCTTGTCAATGCAGTGCTTGTTGGAGAACGAAGTCGAAGTTTACCAGCGGCCTAGAAGAAACACTTTTAGCTTTGGTCAGAGAGGTAGTTAATCAAGACTATCGGGATTGCGATTGTACTGTCCAATCCAATCCTATGTTCCGACAGCAGATGACTAAAATCCTACCAACTGATCAGTTGTTCAGAAGTCAACTTTCATTTTCTCCCAATCGGACGTCAAACCTTTTTATGGTCTTGTTTATTTGTCAACTGCTTCGAAGCCGAGACATGAATTTGTTATTTTGCACGACATCTGTGTTCTGACGATACTGCTGGACGAAAGAAAGAACGAAACTTAAATGTTCACTATATTCATCTCATACACTTTTATTTGCACAGACCGGAACAGCGGTATTCACAGCGTTAGTACCCTTATTTTATCCTTACAATACCTTCTTTATACTTGTCAATAAGGAAGTTAAATTATTTAACTGATTATTTAGTGTCCTCTTTCCATAAATGGCATAACATAGTAACCGTTATTAGATCAACGATTTTGTTAGTGATTTTCAAAGCTGATTATTACGTAAACCAAAAAACATGCGGGATTAAATCAACTTTTGTTAAGTTACCTCTGACTAAATTCACTTCAGATATACCAAAATATAACTGCTTCTGAAATGAATGAAACTATTTTTTTCCCATCGCAACCAACAATTTGCGTGGACTGGGTTTGTGTCGTCGCTGTAGAATCGTTTGCTCGGCATGACAAGATACTAGTTGATCAGTAACGACATATACGAGATTTTCCGTCCTGTTCAAACCGTTAGTTTTACACCAAAACTGAATAAATATCTGGATGAATTGGCGTGTATCCAGGGTTTCCCGCAATGCCTCCAGGACGGAATGATTGTTATATCCACACCCATGAATTTCTGTTCTCAAGCAAGGTCTTCTCATGGCCATCCAAAATATTATGTTATTATTCTTTTACTGACAGAATAACGCACGTTAATCTCAGGATGTTATTAAAGCCGTGGCAGATAACGAGAGCAAAAGTTCCCATCCATAGAAAAATGCGACCAGCTGCTTTCACGCCCACACTGCTGGATACTTCTAACCTGATAACCTGACCACCTATATATACGGATATATCTTACCTACAAATAGGATGTGCTCACAAAATTTAATCTGATTGCAGACATCTTTAACTGCTGAAAAATGTGCTCACGTTCTCGTCGTTAAAATGCGGAGGACGATTTTGACATTTTGATTGTTTTCTGAGCTACTAAACAATTGTTGCACAATGATCGAATTACGAAGAACATCATCGACTTGAAAAATACACAAAATAGAACCTTTTGCACGAAATACGGGGATTATGACTGCATGTTACAGACAAAAATAAGAAATACACTTACAACTGCTAATGGATCAGCATGATTATTTGGTTTTTTTCAAATGTCAGTACAGAGAAGTTGACCAAGTGATTTGCGATTTTTCGGAGCTTTGAAATGGTGGAGCACTTGTTATCTGCGTTCATATTCAATCTTCTCGTTGAAAGTGTTCATATTTTGCTTTTGCCACTAGTATTTGGAAACATCAATCCTTTTTTATTGCTTTTTACTAATTTTGACCACAGGTATTGATATTCCTTTCGCGGGTTTTTTCGTCGATTTCTCTCAAATCCTCAAATCATAAATAAAATGCAGGTCTTTGGAAAATCTTTGAAAATCATCGTTGTTCGAAACGGCTTGAGAGAGGGCAAAATCAGCAGCATACTTAAACAGATGACAAGTGGAGCTAGTTGATAAGTCGCTCATGTAAATATAGATGTACGATGAAAGAACAGCAGTCTAAAGCTCTCCAGAGTTGTTAATCAATAGTTATAAATTTTTACTTCTATTCATGTGCACTAGATTCAGTTAATTAATTAATCAGACAGTCATATTGCTAAAGGGCTGGGACACTCGAATGAGTCAAATGCCGAAGAATAGTCCAGGAATGCGCAGCGGACATATTTCATCGATGCGTTCAAGGATATAAAAATGTGGTAAACGAGGGAGGCGACAGCATCCTGTTAGATTTATAGGCTAAGTGAAAAGGGTCGTCAGGATGATACACAGAAGCACGCAGGCTCTTAAGTATAACACGCTTCGTCAGTTTAAGACCAGAAGATGTTAAGGCGGTGGGGTGAAAACGTTTTGATAGAGCAGTAGAACTACTAAATTTTGGGATGGGAATGATAGTGGTGGGTCTCTAACAATCAGGGAGAGAAGACAACCTTAATGACAAGTTAATTAGAGAAGTAAATGCATCGGCCAGAGCCACAGCACCATGCCTTAAATAGCTGAGGACAGACTGTCAGGACCAACCTCTGTGGTAATTTTAGCGGTGCGCAAAAGGTCAAGCACTTTTTTCTTAGAAAAACTTGTAACTGTCATACCATTACCCTGTCCAAATATGACCGCTGTATAAGTGGAATGAAGGATGAAAGCACGATTAATGCTGTCGACATGAGCAGAAATTTTCTTACGCTCCTTCTTCTTCCCACACAACAGTCGAATGCCTTGTCGTAGGAGTTCGCTGGCGAACGTCTTGTCGATGCGTTGGATTTCCACTTTTATTAGGTTATAAATGTACCGCATGCTTGACTTACTACGCGATTTGTAAAACTATTCCATGAATCTTCTTAGGGGTTTCAGTCTCTGGGTGACGAAACGACCATTTGAGATGAATAGTGTTTCTGAAGGGCAGTAAATATCAAAGAATGCGTTGGCCGTCTCTGTGAAAAATTGGAAATTGCCGGAGAAAACTGGTAGAACTACCGTGGGCTCCAAACTGCTAACCAAATGACTGGTTTACAAAGCATCTGCTGAAGGGCAAGAAAAACAGCTATTAACAAACTGTCGTTGGAAATCTGTAAATTCTCTCCTTAAATAGACCTGAAAAGATTTTTCAACTGCAGAGAATGCATCGATAAGCAACTGCAGTAAGGACAATTGTCCTAGCATCAAGCTGCCTAGTATGTGGATCTAAAAGACAGGCAAAGCAGCTTTTAATACAGTGGAAAACGTGGCTACAAACCATTATAAGCTGGCGTTTGTTATAGCACGCACAACCTCATTGGACCAAGCTCTAGGAACGGTGGTAATTTCGTTGACCAAATAACCACTGCTGTGGGATGAAAACATTGTCATTAGTTTAGGGCTCGAAGTTTGGGGAAAAGTCACGAACATTAAGTTGGTTACACAAGGAAGAAGAAAGAATTCAACGAGACTAAATGGGCGTATTAGGACATCAATACAATATTTAAGGAGTCGTGCAGGTGGCGTATTGGAAAAATCCCTAAACTAGTGAAAGTACATGAAGGACAATATCCTTTTGCAAACCGTGGGCTTTATCTGAGGAACTAGCTGAACGTTGAAATAATGAACTCGATTGTTTCTGTTCTTAAAAGAAGTCTCCCAGCCATGATTTTATAGAAACGAGGCATCCAACTGGCTTAGGCTTATGAGGAAGGAGATAGTGAGTAACCGAATCTACCACGGGGACTTAATCCAAAAAGATATAGCTAGTTGATTTCACAAATTTGCTTGGGCTTTTAGAAAAAAATGCGTTGTTCAGGTTATGTCTCGAGGTCACCTTTTGGACTGGTGTCCAACCTAAAGTGGATCGTAAGGAATAGCTGCGCAGGAACCCAAACAAAAAAGAATAATTCGTTATGTTAGTTTGTCCCCAAAAGTATGTTGTGAAAATGTGATCGTTTCGTTATGATAAAAGATTCAACATAATGTTTCTCCAGGAAAAATGCTTCCGATCTAAGACGACCACAAAGCAGATGTCCGAGCCAGCGGTGGAGGTGGATTTTGGAGCTCAGAGGAGATTACATTTCCCCTAAGTAAATGAGTTTTCCATCTCTGTTGTGACAAACACTGTGGAGGAAGGTATCGTGTCCTCATTGCGTGAGTAGTTGTGATGTTCAGGCTTCAGGCATTCTTACTGCATATAAATGGTTGCATGCTTTCTTCGCGAATGAAACTAATTTTTTTTACGGAGAAGCTGACTATCGGTGGTATCTAAAAGCTGAATGAAACATGTTAGCTTAACAGCTTATCCTCTGCCTGATAAAAGAGATAAACTTCACAGAAGCTTGATCGTGACGTTTTTGGTGAGTTCTATGAGTAGCCTCGACGAAATGCGTTGCGGCAAGGTATCGTGGCGTTTTATTAACACAAGTTCAATGGTATAGCAGAGATAGACAATCTTCTAAGAAAAACGCTTGGACTGCAAATAAATGGGGATCTTTCAAACTGAGAAATATTACGGTTTAAAGGAGATCCCAGAGTGGTGCATCACTCCGCAAAACACGAACTGCATCGGCACCAATAGTCAAAATGGTTTCTAATCACTAATTTAAACTGTGTTATTCTCTTTGGAACGGGAATGCTTGTGAGTGGCACGTGGTCGCATGCATGATATCACCAACAATAAAAGCACAAATGTTCAGGTAACAAACAAGCCACAGTGATTATTAGAAGGCACTGAATAAGTTTATATTGCATAGGAAACAAAACGGAGTTTTAGAAAACTAACTATCACTCTACCACAATCAAAGAAAAAATTTGTACGTCGATGGACAAAGTCACGGCCTAAAATGATGCCAGATGTCCCAAAAGATAGCTTTTCAAATAAACTGAAATATCATTGCCCACCTTTATCTTGTATTGAACTTCATCGTGGTGAAGGTGGAAAAATGTTTTAAGGCTAACGGTCCCATCCTTTTATTGTCAGGATTCTTGAATCCAGTCCAGAACAGTGGTTAAACACTACCTTTTTCCTAATAACTAACGAATAGTAATGCTGACCAATCAGGACTGCTCAGTAGGCCTGCTTTCCAGCAGGCCTGCGTTTCGTGAACCGTTTTGATTTCAGCGAAAGCAGGCTTTGTTTCAATGAAATCAGTTAAAAGTAGACAACGAGCGTGACAGTTTTCCTCGATAAGCACAGATAGTAACAACAAATCCACACGGCATTGTCATTAAACAAGAGATCTTCAAAGGCATCAATATCGACAAATTACCTAGCTGACCCATTCATGTGGGCACGGGCAGACACTTGTCCCGGTGCTCTTATGAACACTACCCAAGTTGGCTGGAACTTGAAGGGACAGGTAAAATCAACAAACAGTGAGATAACCCTAAACGGATAACGTTTCTAAATTCAGTTTTGTAGCTCTGAAAGGCTCTTACTTGCTATTGGTTGCAAATATTTACACCACGGCCTTCGCGTTCTCTTCATAATACGCAAACATCGCATGCCGAGTTTGCCTAAACGTTTTCAGCTTCAAGATTGTGGATTCTGCAAGACTTGTCAGGATTCCACTGTGTATTCAAAGGGACTACATGAAACGATTTTTGAATCCTTTCTTCCGTCACCAGGGTTCTTAAAATTTCCTACAGTTTTGAGGATTGTTTATTTTTTTTGGTGGAAAGTGCATATAAACAGATTTTTCCGAACCGCCATGCGGCGGTGGAATTTGCATTACTCCCACTTGATATCAGTGATGTTTAATGGGTTGCACCTTCGAATTAGCAGTGAACACACTCAGATCAACCTTCGTCTGAAAAGTTCACATGCGACGTTTTCCAAATAAAAGCCAGTTTCCAAAAAGACGATGGACCAATTTAGATCGGGTCATATATGATTTCGGTAGTAATAACCGATTTAATTCAGAACTGAGGTTACGCTGCCCATGTTTCGAAAGAATTTAACCTTTTTTCTGCATTTGGCTGATCCATGGAAACGAGATCTTAATGAACGACCACAGTAGTCTTCAAGTACTGTGAACCCTGTGCCACGGTAGTGTCTGTCACGGTTCAGATAAGCGTACATTCTCGCACAATATCATAAGAACAGCTTTGAAAAAACAGTTGTTTATGACAATAAGCACACAAAGTTTCCGCTGGTCTTGCAGCCGGATACCATAGATTGCCCAAAAAAGGACTGCTGTTATCACAAGCACCTAATAACATGGGTGGAATAATGCAGAAATATTATTCCGACAGGTAAAAATGCTTTTCAGGCAATAGTATAATTCATTAATTAAGATCAGATCAAACAACCACTGGAAAGACATCCAAAAGCACAAATTGTGACCAAAGGAAGATAGAGAACAATAATTTGATCAAGCTCACTTGTTTCTGTTAGCTGACTTGTAGGTACGCGTACTCAGTTAAGATATAAGTCAATTTAGATTAGATAAACTGGAATTGGTTATTATTTTTGGATGCTGTTGATTTTATTCACGAAGATACAAAATGTCATTAGAGGTTTTCTAAGCAGCCTTTGTAAATGGCGTTCTGCACAATATTTGCCAATCGTTTGAAATAAAATTTTCAATGAGCAATCTTTTTCGAGGGTTTGTCATATCATTTGTTAACATTCTACATTGTCAGATAAAAATTGCGTGCATTCGAATGCAATCAAGAGGTATAAAATGAGTTCACCTTTGCAAAAGCTTGGGGAAAATGCTGATATTTTTTAATTCTTGAAAGACTGAATGCCTTTTCTAAAAAATGAAAGCCTAGTTTCCTAAATGAAAGCAGGCATTTGATGCCGTTTTGAAGAAACCTTACATATCATTGTCCACAAAGTTGCCAGAGGAGTTTAATTATCTCAGAAGAATTGTGGAGGGGCTTTATCGATGAACTACCGTTTCACAAAAAATAATCGTACCACTGAGCGACCGTGAAAAATGGCGATATATTTGTTGACTTACTGGTAACCCACAACGGGAGTATTATACAAGATTCGTACATTTGAGTGAACGTTGAATATGTCATTTGTAATCCAAATTAATATTTTACTCCAATTCCGTAAATAATCCCTAACTCTAAACAGTGGCGTAAACATGCGATAATTTGCTCTGTTTTCGCAGTTTGTGATCACATATTTTTGTCTTGTAGTTCCTACACTCAAACGGTCACGCTGGTCTTCAGTCCACATCAGCGACGATGCCCGAACGGTTAAAACATTTCGTATCAGACTTAACGAAGCTGGGTTTGTTGTAAAGTATTTTTTCCGATAAACCATTCTTGTCTGAAGTTTGCGCTATGCGAGTATTCTGCACCCTGTATTGATAGGTTCTGACAATTTTCGAAGTAGTTTAGAAAAAAACGATTCGATGATATTTAAGGAATGCGAGACAACGTGCAAAGACAAAATGACTGTTGACTGAAAACTGCACACACGCCGGTACGGGAGTCACAGTGCATCAAAGAAACTAAACGATTTTGAGGTCTGTGTGTTAAAAGACCCTCTGCCATAGATGTCTATTATAAGTTTAGTTGGACTCACTGTGAGATTGTCATCTTACTTGTCGTTATCACTGGAGACGTCCAGCAAAATTGAGTTCAGCCGAACGTGTCAATCAGGATTAACAGATGTTCGAAACTGATCAAGTTAACTCTGTTGCACAGCCCTAGAACATTGGTAAATATAGTGATTTACTGTAGATATTTTGCGGATTTTAACTGACAAAATCGTACGCACAGCAGAATGAAACGGCTGCAAATTGTCACACATAAACCATAGGCAATTGATAAAGGTAATTATTAGGCTTTCCGAAAGGAACTAACTTTAAAGAGGACGAACGAGCGCAGCTAAATTAATAGATTAATTCAATATTTATTAATATTTCCGTCAGCAGTATGAGGTTAAACTTTGTGTGAATTATCCAGCATAAGGCCTCGGCAAGCGGTTTGCCACTTTGAAGTCATGGGAGCTTGCAGAACTACTTCTTGTCGTTAAAAATTATTGGCAATGCATTTTCACCCCTCACAAACTGGAAATCATACAGGGGGATGGAATCTTTGTGAGCAAGTCCGGATAAATGTTTGGGCTGGACGTTCAACCTATTGTCGTTCGTAGAAGGATGACATATTGAATGAGTCTAAAGAATAAGCCGTGCCGATTTTGTTGAGAGTAAAGCGCTTATGCAGAGCTCTTTGCTTCAAGAACTACGACCCAAAGGTGGTGAATGATAAAAACTAATTTAATTCTTGTAACTGTAGGCATAGTTTAATTTGTAGCTGGGACCGGAGTAACGACAAGTCTGAGGACGATAAAATTACATCGATTTAGAAAAAAACCGATGAGAGGGGAAACAAATCAATCGAACTGACTTAAGAACGTTTTCTGAAGAACCATACAAAGTACAACAAAAAGAAGCAACAGGTAGTTGGCGAGATATTGTAACAGCATTGGTGTCGGGAATGGCGTACCGATCCATATTGTTAACGCTCATGAGTCGTGCCTTATCCGAAATCTGGGGCAAATATGCACTGTAGACACCAAATAATGAAATGAATATTGTATGCAGCTTACTGAAAACAACGTATCAGAAGTCTGAAGACCTTGCCTAAATTGACGGCACAACGTGCGTTTCCAAAACATTAGTTCGTTGTGTACCATATCCCTTAGTCTTGTCTCTAGATAGCCCAAAGTAAACGATAAGAATCATTTTTGCATATAAAAATTTTTAGTTTAAGGTTTGCGCTCGTGTTCGATAACTTGAACATACGATGAATTTTAAATACGGCAGGCATAATATGCATGGCTGGAAGGAACGGATGATTAAATATAGGAGAGCCGACAGCTTACTGCGACTAGCCAAAGCAGCTTCTCCGGTCAGTGAGGATAGTTGGAATCTGCAAACATGCACACCATAGCATAGCAAAGGCAGTTATTGGCATACGGGCGCTTTTTGCCATTGGTCAGTCGGTCACCTTTGTTCTCTTCAGTGATTCACCGTACAATCAGTTTTTACCTTATCGCACTACACACTGAACAAAAAACCAATAGGACGACCAAACAGGGGTTGCTCATATCGAAATCGTCTAAAAAGGTTCGTTTGTTTGGCAGGTGACTCTTGTTTGTGTCTGCGTATTTCTGAACACGAAAGGTTACAAGATATCCGGTAAACAAAAGCGTTTAGGCTAATGATGCCCTCTGCTTGTTTGGCTAATTTACACAGTAAGACATCATCGTGAGTAAGTCTAGGTTTTCATTGAAGAATTTGTTTGTGAGAATCAAAGCAGATTAATATCTGTGCCTGTTTATGCTGGAGACCATGTGGGTGACAGGCTTCAGATTTTCGATGCTCGTGGATCAATGACATTTACCTTCATCTGCGTACTACAAGAAGAAGCAGGCTGGTTATTAGACTGATAACTTGAAAAACCACATTAAGAAGAAAATTTAACTGCCCTCTTCTGGAGAAGCCCAGAAGCCTCGTTGTTCCGCAAGAGTCAGTTCGATCGATATCTCGCGAACAGTGAAGGCTTGAACTGCTCACAAAGCAGTAAGTTTACTCCTCCTTTGATCCTAGTCTACATATATTCATCATCTTATAATTGAAATTTTGTTTAAGCAAAACTTTGGGTATATGCCTTCAATTCAGCACTAGGAAAGTCGCAGTTGGCACACAGATGCTGTAACTTCATTCGAACATGGGTCACCAGCTAATCTGGTAGTACTAATTTTGCAACCTAAATCAGAGGAGGAAGAAGTGCCAGGCGATGTGTCCATAACGTTTTACATCAGTTATCGTACTTCATGAGAAGAACGTAAAGTTTCGAAAGTCAAAGCTATAATGATGTCCATACTTTGTGGCTTCTTTTAAACGGAGTTCTATAGTTAGACTTATGAGAAACTTCGCGACAAAATTATTTGTCGCTTTTGGTTTAAACTTCCCAATTTCCTGCATGCAGATAGAGGACTATAAAATGCAGTGTATGATAACTAAATATTCTATCAACTAAAGGGCCACGGCATAGTGCGGGACAATTTTCGGTGGCAATAAAATGCAAAGACATTCGAAGGGTTTTGACAATCTGGCACACCACGTCGCGTGTGGATTCATGAACAAGTGATCACAATCGGTAACATGATGCACCGCTTAAATAAAATTATGCTTGGACGCGTACAAATCGTTTCTCGGAATAGGGCACTTCAGACTTTACATTGGGACTAAGACGAATTCGACCACCTCTGTCCCAAGCCCAATGCAGCAGTCTTGTGCGGTGTTCGAAATTCCTCGGAAATTTTATTCATTAACAAAAAATACTGAAAACTCTGAAATCTCACATATTTTCACAGAAGGAAAGAAAAACCCCGGTCTTAGTAGCCCTTGCAGCAATCGCGCTATCTCCTCATGCCTAGTAGTTGCTAGAAACACTGACCGTAATGTACTAGTATGGGTCACAAACCAAATACCTTTAATTTGGGCTATTCCAGTCCTAAGAATTTTCAGAAATTCTTAAGTTCATGGCAGCGATGGTACCTTTAGTTTGAATTCTAACAATTGAAAGTTTCATCACACCTATTTGTTAGCGAGGCTGCAGCAACCTAGCTAAAATCTTTTCTGTCTGATCAAACGTGTCTTTGTGTTTACTTGTCAGTTTTGCGAATTCCGAATTATCATTCATAATAGTATCGTTTCGTCTAACGTATCTTAGCTAACTCGAGTCAACATAAGCTATTGACGCTTAAGTGTCTCACAAATGATCCGGTACTTAGCTCTCCAAAGTTGGATCTTGGATGTTCTAGCTTCGCGTATGATGGTACGGCCAGGCTATTCAGCTGTGCATGCGGGTTTTTGAATTCCAAATCAGTTTGCAATTCAGGTAATCCGGCACTTGTGTAAAAAGGTTACTGTAATGGGTAAAATGTTTCGCCGATGATTCTTACTGAATTCATGTGGGGTGGATTATGAGCAAATCTCTTCGGGCTTATGAAAGATCATATATAAGAATTGAGCCAACTATTTGAAATCACTGGCTCGCAGCCGTTTCCACAAGAAACGAGTGACGTTACCCGTTTCAGACATAGCTTACCTTTATCATAAGCCACTCAAACACTTATAGTTTATCAAGAAATTTCCTGTTCTCTGTGTTTGACGTCTTTTTATGCCGACATGTGCATCATACCGGAGAAATGTATAGGACGTTCTAATTGGACATTGTAGCACTATTTCTTCAAATTTGCGAAATATTTGTTGGCAAACCTAATCACTGAGACTAAATAAAAACCCCACCAGCTTGGTATCAGGCATGATGTAGTTCCCAGTCTTTTTGATGAAATAAAGAATTTAACTGGAGTCAAGTAAGGATGATCATACACAACAGAATCACAAAAGTAGATTGGGGACCAGGATCAACTTCGCCTATTTACATGCATATCCCTAGAACACAGATGGCCCAAACTAAGCAGTTCAAGAATAAGCTGAAATGAAAAACAAATACTTGAATGAAATTGGGGAACCACAAGCAGAAATTCAGAAAAAGACACTACGACTAGTGCAGTTTTCGTGGGCCCAGAATCGTATGGCCGCTGAACTCAACGATGGCTGACCAGCTCGTTGCAATATATTTGGAACAGGCTTCACCGGTAAAGTAAAACTCGGACCTCTAATCTATCATCTTTAAAGCCGGCTGTCGAGTGAAAAGTTTTACGTGTGGAGTAAGCCGGCTGTAATATTTTTATTGTGAAATCGTTTAAATATTTCAGAGCTGACATGATTAGACATGCGACGACGAACCCGATTGTTCAAGACTTACTGGCTTAATGTGCCAGACTCATTGAGCACCAGAGTAAGAGAACCACAATTATAGCAGATTTCTTAACAGATTTCTTGATTCGGTCCATACATTTTGTGTCGCGGAAGCAAGCGGAACCTGTATGAACTACTACTTAAGTCATAGTGTGTTGGGCGGCATGTGGAGTCGAATAGCGACATAAACGGACATGGTAAAGATGATTTTACTTTGAAATTTTTCTTAGAGCATTTAAAATTAACTTGGAAAGTGATTTTTCCTCGCTAGAATGTTTTGTGAGCCTAAAAGTTGCCTAAACGAAGTCTGAGTTGAAATCGATCAAACCTTTGCACACTATTCCTAATTCTCTCCTCGCACCTAGTAATCTGCTTGATAAGATCCTAATGGCCTCCGCATTTTCTCTACCACTGCCAGAAGTGCTGCATTCTCAGTGCTGAAAATATTTTCTATCAAATTTTGTGACATGAAGATGTCTGTTAGTGAACGGTTTGCACACATGCTTCCATCGACATATAACTGTCTCCCAAGCCGTGACTCTTGAGCACATCACTTTCCCCTTTCGTCTGTTACCGCATCAATTAAGTAACTGAGTGCAACCACAGGGTTCTATCTCTATATGACAAGTGAATTCTACAAGTGATCATTTTTGACGAACTTTACTTCGATTCAAATCCCCCTGGCCGGTTGCAGTGACAATGACATGAATTAGCGTTTACGGATCGGACCAGATCTTGTGAAGTCTTGCGCTTTTTGGTAGCAGAATAGTTAGTACGTTGGCTGCTGAATCCAGTCAAATGCAACTGAAAAGAAAACGATGAGAATGTTGTTCGTCACCATTTGCAGCAAAATATCTTTATTTGTTGTTTCAAAATAAAGGAGAACATAGCCTTTGCACCAGGAATTAAGGCTGGAAAGGAATGTTCTTGAAAAGAAATGGAACTGGTGTCGTCGGTGATTTTATTGCCTATTTCTCTTTGTAAGAACAAAACATCATTGTTTACTGGTGCAAGCATGAATCAGAGAGAAAACTTTATGTGCTATCTAGACTAACATCCATGTGCATGGCAGGATTAATCGCGGATGATAGTGAGTGATGACATAAACTAATCTGTGAAGAAACAAAGCTAGAGAAAGCGATGATAAGTATAAGTTATCCAGATGAATATTTGGTACACATGTGAAAGAGGCTGGTGGGCAGATGTAGGCGCTCGCCGATTGCAAATCATTAGGCCTAAAATTAAATGAAAAGATTATTACTCTAACGATCCTACATGGCATTCGACAAAGAATTGCAATGGAGTCAGGAGAATTATTAAGTCGGAACATGCGGAAGGTTTGCTTTAATCTGCATGACTACTATAACTTCCTTTCTTCTTTAGTAAACCCACAATGTCATCAAAACCACCAAATAGCTTTCCGTTCAATGACGCAACTTAAGACATTTTGCAACTTAAGGTTGCTTAAATGATATATCAGTCTCAGAGTCAAGTCACCTCCGGTTTTGATGCCGATGACGTCGCATTTGACAGCATCTTTAGTTTTCATCAGCAACCGCCATTTTCTTCCCACGTTACTGACATTCTACCTTAGGCTTTCAATAAAAGTCATTTTTACGAAACATTAATCTCAGCTTAAAAAATGACAATAATTTGACTCCCTACAATTTCCTCATAATCTCTTTCCTGGCCCCGCACGTCAAATCCGTCCACAATTAGAAGACGTCCGTGAAGGTATTTTGCATAGAATTTTCACCTTTCCATTCGCAACGCCATTACTGGAAATCAAATATGCTAAAATGTATTTTTCCAAACTCATTTTGAACTCGTGGCTTTAGATCGGCAGTCTATTGATTTTTGACTGAATATCATCTTACAACTTTGCCGAAGCTGTTGCACAATGCTTTGCAAAGTAACATTAAAGAATTTTGCTCATATTTCCATTGCAATGCAACGTCAGGTTGGTATATAAATATAAGTATATATATAAATAAATATATTAAAAAAACAAAAATTACTGTAATAACCTGCCACCATTTTTCTGTCCGAAAATGACAAACGTGGTTTAAAAAAACGTTTATCTGAAAAAATCATCGCGTCGACATTCTGCTGTTTTAACCATGATCTGAGCCTGACGCTGTCCAAAAGAACGAAAAATCCTCATTTTTCTTTTAATTGGCATGTAGTGAAGAAGATCGGAAAAACCTAGTCTGTTTCGACGAGGGAGTTACGTCTAGCCAAAATGAATGCATTTGCACTTCGACTCAACATAGGAAGAAATGAAAACGGTATGTTGCTGCGTGAAAATATAATTTCCCTATCGTGGACTATGATACAGGTTGATTTTCAATCTAATTCTAGGTATGAATCATATATAATTCAACAGCATTTTACACCACTGTAGAGATGACCGATTATTATTAAGAAAGCCCATAAACACGCAGCCTACGTAATTCTTTTGGCATGAGCTAAACGTAATGTTTAAATCAACACTTTGGCGGATATTGCACGAAACATAGTAAGGGAAACTCAGATAAGGGTGGATCGATTGGTCTTGAAATGCTTGAATGAAGAGCAAAGGTGGTTTGTTTTCATCCTCGCGGATAAAGGAGGTAGAATCGATGTTGTATCTGCCAGATAGCACTGCTCTTACTGTAAGTAGATTTGTACTTGGATTAGAGCACAAGTTCCCTCAAAACCATTTTTAGCATTTTCGAGGTTATTCCCGCTGACCATGTGTAAGTCCTGTTTAGTTCAGTTTTCACAACCATTTCCATTGAACCAACGTGCTCTGGTTTTGGTTGCTTCCTTATTCTACCATAAACTAGTAATAGAAAATAATGTAGTAAAATAGTAAAAGGACGACAGCAGAATAACAAAATTCTCGGTGTGTGCTGTAGGAAAAAGCCTTAGGAAGCAAGAACACTACCAAGGAAGCAACGATCCAAGTTTTGTAGGTGATGTCCAAATCGCTCGCCGTACCTAGGCTACTTGCAGCGAAGGCAACGATCAGTAAGCGTCGACTGCTGTGTGTCAGCGACCCGTGCAACATGTGCTGAAGTTCAATAAACCACCCGGAACCTGCCCGGCAGCGCAATGGCTAAAGCGTTCGATTCAGACTCGTTCGTCCCTTTTTCGCTTCCCAGTTCGGGCGCGGTCCATATGCACTGCTAATGATTCGCAACACGGATGAAACAGCTGTACAATGCTTCCATGGTTTCTTTCAGCTCAGTTCAGCCATGATATCACATGGTGAATTATTTCATCAAAACTTTCAATCCGCTACTACTAAAATGTATCAAGTAATCAAGCTGTGTAGGTCATATCCAAAGCCTTGGTCGTACTTAGTTAGGCTAGCTGCACAGAAGTCATCTATGAGTGGAGGTCGATCGCTGTGAGCTAGCGGACAGTAACCGTGCAAATCAGTGACGGATAGGTGCAACATCATGTGATGAATTTCAACAATTAGTTCAGAGCCTGCCCGGTAGCGTAATGGCTAAGGCGTTCGACTCAGAATCGTTCGTCCTTGTTCGGGTTCGCGTCCCAGTTCGGGCGCGGTCCATATGCACTGCTAATGATTCCTAACACGGATGAAACAGCTGTACAATGCTTCTGTGGCTTCTTAATTGTAAGCTGAGCGTTAATATCACATGGTGAATTATTTCATGAAAACAATATATTACTAACACACAATCTTCTGTCTCAGACGGTATGCATTTTAGTAATCTCACGAAAATATTGGGCGACTTCCATTATTTCCTCAAAGGGAATTTTTATGAAAAGATAAAAGTAGGCGATTCCGATGGACACCCTTTTTATGGTGAATTCGGGTCAAAGGTCACCATTAGATTGAACTGGACTTCGGCTGTTCGAATCTAGTGATTGAAAAATGGAAGGGAATTCCTCGACGAGGGAAAAATCTCCACTAACAGTTCAGATGTGATGCTCGCCAAAATTATTCCTCTGAGAAAATTCACATAACGATTAACATTTTTCTTGTAATTCAATACTGTCATCGATGCATGGCAGTATCTACGGATCTGTTTTTCTCGAAATCCAGTGCAGAAGTTTTGTAAAGTCCGGTGGTAGTGCTTTGCCATCGTCCTTAGTGAGTGACACGGAGGGGTTCGACTGCCTTATTTTTTCACAGAATTCACCTGATGCAGCGGCGGTATCTGCTGGATTGTGGGGGCAAGTGGAAGGTCGATTTTCGCAGCGGCTGACTAAGCTATCGCCTAGTGTTCTGCCTAGTGCAATGATAGTGAATATTAGGGGAAGGCATCAAGCAATTTATCGTTTAACATCTCCATATTAAGTTAGATGAGCACTGGTTTTCGTTCCGAAGTGAAACGTTAATCACAAGAATTGCGCGTATAAAGGCGACAGTTACTGTCGGCCTATAAATGACGGAAGAGGACATACCATTCTAAAGTCTCTGTCTTCCTCATAAATCTTTCAGTACACGAATGACAGCACAGTCTCCAGAAAAACACGATCGGTTCATCGGTTGTTACGCTACATAAGATTCAAAAACCACCTTCGCGTTTCTTCAGTTGACTTAACATCTCTGGTGGCTTTTAGTGACAAATTGAATTCTCCTGAGTAAACGAATATAGGAGTGTACAAGCAAAAGGGTGCGCTAGCGTGAAATTGCGGATTACGTCATGACTGTCAATGACTTAGGGACTCGTGGTGTTTTCGGGAATTTTTGACCGCTTATCCAAACATGATACTACTCACAACAAACGGAGAACATAGACTGCGTGTTTTCTTTTTTAAGCTTGTTCTGGTCTAGCGGACATATCCGTCGGCAAACTGCCCCTATGGTTTTAGGCGGACATGTCATATGTGTACAATACCGATGATACGAATTAGATTATGGTAGTAATTTTCTCTTTATATTTTGCCATTAAAATGTTTTATCTTTTTCAGTAATCACATCAAAATGGATATTGTTTTCTGAATAAAACGGTTCGTTTTATTTTAGGACTTGTGCTAGGTATAGGAGTGTGCACGGCAAATGGCACGTCAAAATTTACCTATTTGACCACCGAGACAAACAACTTCGGGGTAACTTGTCTGTTGTTTGCAAATGACTGTGTGCATAATGGTGATTTGAGTTGAATGTCAACGAAGAGGGGTGTGAGCAAATCAAAATCAAAGTTGACAAGAAGATTTTTTCATCACGCCACTTGATATTTCGTCCGCAAGGCGCACATTATCATTCCGGGATTTTTGAAATGGTTAGCATTGATTTATTTTGGTTTCCAATTGTCTGTAACCACAGAGGAAAAAAGAATAGTAAAACCATCCGGTTTTTTTTCAAAGCTTACCGTGGGCGTGGAAAAAAATGTTCTTCTAGCAATAACGAGCACTTTGGAAGTTCCCGTTTGCTATTAATCTCAGAAAAACGTTTCATTTCTGTTGATTCAAGTTACTGTTTTGGCTTACCCTTTAGCCGTCGAATCGTAGAAACGAAATATCGTGAACTTGAAGGAAAATCCATATGGTCAAATGCAAGTAAACAGAGAAAGCAGGTAAAGTGTGTGGTAGGTACGTGATATTTCTGATTAAGCACAGTCAATGGTCACAAACTACATAAAACTGGTTTCCACTTTTTTCATGAGTCAAAATTCCGTATCGCGGACTGTTTCACCCAATGCGATGATTACAGGACCTCCATATTTTCCCGTTTCCGGTCTGTAAAAAGTGCAATTTAGGTACCATGTTTATTGGTGAAATACTTAAATGTTCATTATTTTGACTTAACTTCTGCATCTAAAAAAACCTATTTTGACTCGCGGTCAGCATTTATCTAACAAAATCATTGGCAATCGCCACTGAGGAATGCGAAGCGATGCGTCTGTCACACTTGTTAATGGACCGATGAAAATGGTTTTGGTGTAATGCGTCAATTTCCCAAAATGCTGCAATACGTTTGCGATGATCGTCCATTGCTGCAAAAGTTTACGTGACCAAAGTCCAAGATAAGTGCAAATTAGCCGACTTCGTTCGTTTTGCCCTTTGTGATGATATCGGAGAAAGCATCTGCGTTTAAAACCCCTTTAGTTGACCATAATACCGAACGTATCTATTCCCTTGACGATTACGTGCCATCTGAAAAACAATAGCGGACTTCTTATTTCGTTTTGCTTTCCTTAACACAAAAATTAAAACCCTATTCTGAGAAGCACATCCTATAAGCTTAGCGAAACAAGGAAGTTGCACAAATATTCCCATCACTGCACTTTTAATCACTAAGACGTATTATTTGTGCTTGCTCAAACTGAAAGTATGTTAAAGCCAAGGACTTGAAGTGCCACGAACTAATTAGTTTCTAATCATTGATTTTGCCTAATCCAATATGTATCCCGAAAGAGCCGTATGTGAGAGCTTTACGGTACCACATCTATAACAGTATTTTATACAAATATATAGGAAGGTGAATGAGGCTTCCTTAGAACACCATTCAAGCCTATAAGACACCGTAGAATTTTATGGCCAACTTAAGTCAGCTCTCTGCACTCGCACAGGCACATAGGGACCTACACTTTCCTGCTTCGTGAGCATACATTTTGTATCACGTTCTGCTAGCACCACAATTTCCTTTCAATTTGTCTTTTCCAATTTGTGTTCCGTCTACAGATGCTGCCGATTGTGGTGCAATCAAACATTTTCACTGCAAATATCATTAGGACTCTAGTACTTGATATGTGTAACGAAAACTGAATTTATTCACAGTTTTCCCTTATAAGACGTTTATAGATCGTAATAGGGCAACTTAAACCTGGGGAACCTTGCTTGTCTAGGCAAATGCGTCTGAACATGAAAAACGAACTCTTTCTGAAACATGATATTTACATAAAAGTTTTTTTGACTCATTATTTGTCCTAGTGTGTCTTCACATTTGATAACAGATGTGCTTGTCCAAGAAGTTCTCCTAATTCGTCCAACATTCTACTAACGATTACGCATGTAATTGTGCACTGGATTTAAGTATTTCTTAAGTGGAGTCAAACATTAATGGTCGATCAAGAACAGAAGCGTTTTCATTTAAGATAGACTTTGATTTATGTCGAAGTTATCCATGTGTCGAGGTCAGTTAAGCGTCCACAGCTACTCTCGTATATCCTTACCGTGACAAGGAATCAATGTACAAGAGACGAAAAAATCTTTAGAAACCGAAATATAAGTAAAAATTAAGAAAATACTTCAAAACATCGGATGATTTGAAATTTGGTTATTGGGCTTTTGCAGCGGCCCAACCTATACAAGCCACTATTTTCATCATATCGAACGAAAACTAAGCCAGGAGAATTTTTCTCATGAAGGAAATCAATGACATACTAAACTGGCCATAAAGTTACCTGTGTTCATATTATAATTTCACAACAAAAATTTTCTTCACTAATCTTGGAGCAGATTATCACCGAAACTTCGTGGACCCTCGACCAGATAGGCTTGAATCATGTTCAAACGCTCCGAATTTCACCAGATATGCAACATAAATAAATCACACAACAAAGCCGAGAATAATATTATGCAGCGGAATAGAGGAAAAGGCTGGAAGCCTCAGACCAATAAATGTTAACTTTAGGGAGGAATATGTAGCATGTGGTGACCTGAGCAGCACTTCTAAAATGGACATTTCTAGAAGGAAATTTTCCGATAAAGAATTTATCGCGCTTTTTTATTCCCGTCCAGTTTGCTCAGTCCCATTTGAATAAAGTTAAAAAAATCCTCAGAAACGGATCAAAACAGACTGCAACACGGATAGGAGGATTTTCTTCTTTGGGGTAACGGAGATAATCCGCTGATTCTAAGAAAGCAGCCAGTATAAAACGAGGGCAGTGCCTCTGAAAGATGTCCCGTGTTCCAATCTACCAAAATTTCCTAATCATGGTCTTTTGTTTAAGTGGTTTTCTCTCAATCGGAAGTAACTCGGCTTAAACCACACCTTGGATGAGGGTATAGTTCAACATATCCAATATATTTTTCGTGTCTTAGAACTAAAGGGATTGTGTAACCAGCGGATGCTGGCTGAAAAATTCTAAATTGTGTTGAAGTATGTATTAAGGGAAATGTTACACTGAAGGTCTTGGACGCTAAATCGAAATGGCCAAGGATTATTGAAAGACAGATTTCGGCTTCCTTATTTCCACTATGCATTGATTTTAGATTCTTAGTAAAACCAGTTTCACATGATTGTGAATTAGACATACTTTATTCTTCCTGACAAGTCGCTAACGTGTCATGCTTAAGATGTACATAAGTTGGTTGAAATGAGATGTTGATTGCATTTCTAACCCGTTCGCTCACTAAATAACTCCAAAGAGAACGTCAAAAAGTCTCATCAGGTCTTGATCAACAAAATAATGCAAATTAAGTTATCTGATTGCTTATGCTGCTGCTTGGCGGGGCAGAAATCGCTTAGATAATGTCTGTTGCATGAGTTTTGGCCAGATTGCATTGCATCAGCGGTCTGTATTAGCATAACCGCCATAGTTACTGCATGATCCACAATGAAGAAGAGTTTTTATAGGCCTGGATGCTAGTTTCGGGCTTTTCTGTCCCTTTTCTTGCTAGCCCGTCATTAAAGGTTTGCTACGATACTCGCTGTGTTGGGTGTTTTCAGCAGACAGCATCCTTTTACTGGGGATCGACTTCGTCTATTCTTTGTGGGTGGTAGACAGTTCATTTCAGATTTTGCAACCATTAACCTTGCACCAGGGTACACCATAAGCCACCATCGTCTCAAACAGAATAAAGAGGAATAGTGAAGAGTTTTGGTAAGATAGTTTGTTGAAAATTCATGCATAAGAAGAAGGGTTTCGAATGCAGGGAAGCCAGTGAGTGCGGCACAGTGACGTATCACGTGCTACCACCAATTACATCTCCCGGGGATATCATGTACTCCAACGACGCAGTCTGATTACATGTACACGAGTTATTCCCTCAGTTGAAGCTTCAACACTATTCGCCATGTTAACGACGACATCTCAAGCCATCTTCAGACCACAACGTACTTCTCAAAGCAGTGTACAACGAGGCAGTCGTTCTGTGCAGATGAACAAAACATGTCCTAATCACATCATCCTATTCTGAACAGTTCGTTTTCTACAGACTGAACTCTAGATCCAAGCACCTTATGTCTAACTTCCAAGTTACTAAAAATCCCCCTCTATATTCCACCACTACGTTAAAACAACGATGTTCAAACCCAAAACATGTTTGCATAATTTTGCACCAACGGCCGCGTTTTGGAGCCGTAGTTGAAGCGGACCTAGCTGTTGCTTCATATCCACAGGTGCTTCAAATTAGTGACTGCCAATCCAGCTTTCGATATGCGCGAATAATCTTCCCCCCACGTCTAACCTTCAAGTTACTGAAATGAATAAATGGGCGACTTATCACTTTAGCCTGGTGAACGATTACAGACTGCCGCGTTAGTGCATGTTTAATATCCGCTGGTGTTATTGAGCTGCAGTTACAGTTTCGATGTAATTTACCCTACTATATTGGCACAAAGACCAACGTGGTTTGCAGCATGGTCCGAGGTAGCTGTTCTCGTTCTGAAGCTCTGACAGCTTTTGCTGAACCAGTCCAGGATGCCGTGAAAAATGTGGTTAATCCTTCCAGCAGTCATCCAATTGTCTCAGAGATCACGCAATGCACGTTTAAGCTGATACCTTTAAATTGCGAGACCGTTAATAGATAAGTTGTTGTTCCCTGGATTATGCATAGTAATTGCACTACTTTTGCAGTCTGGTAGGTTTATTTCTTGACCACAAAGGACGACAAAGCTCGGCAGTTGGTCAAAATTTGGCAACATTACTTATGCTGTTGCCCGATCGCATTAGTTGTGATTCATGATTTGCATCCTTCGCCAGTTGCTTATTGAACATAGTTCTGAATACCGTGCTGTTGCACTTACATCAATGGCAGTTCTGGGATACATGTTAGTTAATGAACAACCGGTCTCGGGAGTCGAATTCGGAAAGTATGGGCCAGTTTCTTTGAGGTGGATTGGCTTTTAAGAAAGTCAGCAAACTGCACATTTGCGGTTAGAAGCCACTCTCGAAATATTATTACTATTAACCAAATTTTACGAAGACATTCTGCATTATGATTATTTTTGTGGTTTGAACTTCAGGATTAAACTTTGATTGTAAGCCGAGTATAAAAGAGATCTAAGTGACTACTTAACGAACTATCTCAGAAATCTTGGGATATTCACCAACTAACTGAAATTTACGACTACTAGTTACAGAATGCCTTAAATCCGGTGTAAGATAAAAGCGAACACAGGTTGTCTAAAGTTCAGGGGTATTTGCAGCCATCAAATATTCAGTTGCAATTTTCCTCAGCCATTCCGGCGGCGTTAACTGAGTTAAATTTTTCAGCTAAGGAAAGTCAGGCAAAAAAGTGGATGAGTGCATCAAACAACAAGGTTGGCAATGACCGACGAGTTCCCAACTGAACTAAGATTACGACCGACAAGGCTATCCCCGACAAACAACATCATTCTTCAGGAAATGGTCTTTCTCTTGGCGAGTGTTTAACAAAATGCGTTATTTGGACCTCATGTTGGATCTTTGTCAAAGAAGGCATGGTCTGCACTCACTAGAGCCACAGACTTGCCAGAAGAGCATACAACAATTTGCTTTGCCAGTGAACACACTAAAATCTGGTAGATGTTGGACATGTGAAAGCTTGACAAGTTAAACAACAAAATTGATATTAGTATATTCCTGAGTCAAGGTCAAAGATAAAAACACTATGTCCAGCATGTGCTTAGAGCCAGTCACATATCCAGGCGGACTCGGGAGAAATTTCATGCCTCTCGGTTCAATTAAACTTCTCCCGTAGATATTTAGTCCTTATTTCTGTGGGGGTTGAAAAGGCAAGAGATTGCCGCAGGAATGCTTATTGAGAGCCAGCTTTGGTAAACTAGGACGTTGCACAAAGAGGACGTGCTTTTAATCCCTAAAATAGCAAAATGCCATGCATAAAATGGTAATATACAACATGAACAACAAATCGACGTACAAGTGCCTCTGTTCCCTCATTCAAATTGGCCATCACCCCATGGAACAACGGTCCCAGACTTTCAAGGGTAAGTCCGGCATCAGTGCCTTATAGGCCAGGTCCTCGCTCTAAGGTATGATGGGATTTTCCTCGGCAAATTTATGCCTTATTTGAAGTAGTATATCATCCACTATTGAGGTACGGTTAGTGACTAACGAACACAAAATATCATATTATTAGCGATTCTCTGAAACAAATGAGGAAACAGTTACGGTGAAGAACTTTGGTGTATCGCATGGCATACTTAGTCTTAGGTTGAGATGATATAATGCAAGGTTGAGCTTTGGGCATGAGATAATTAACTGTTTTCCAGCTAATTTTTCACTTGTAACAGTGAGAAACGAGGGGGGGGGCAAAACAAGTTAGTTTTACCAGCGATGGTTAAACCACTTGATTAGTTCCTAATGTTTAGCACCACGTCTTAATTAAGTCGTGAACTGAATTCTTCAAAATTGCAGTTCACGCAATAGTGGAACCGCTTCGCGGGAAAAGGAATCAAACGTCCTATGCTATCGTCATATTGATTACACACATACTAGCTTCAAAACATGTATTCAGTCGTTAATGTGGCTTGACAGTAACACCCAACTGTTTCTTAAGCAGTCTTATGTTCATTGTTTTAGGCTTGTTGCAGCGCTACTGTGGTTACATGACGTTTTATTCGGTTGATCGTTTACATCTTTAGTCTTCTAAGGGTTGACACAGTAGATGTGGTCTGTTTCTAGTTAAACAATAATTTATGGAGAATTCTACTAGGAACAATCCCCTAACGATGGATGCAAGTTGTGACATTACAAACTGTTTCTCCGTTTTGTCACTGTTATACATAATTTGGATGCGATGATTGGTGATCTGTGAGCAAAACATGCAACACTTGCACAGTACCAGTTGTTTGGAACGTGTGTCGGATTCAGAATTTCACTAGGGAGTTCACATTGTGGTTTTGATACTGACACGCTTTGGGATAAGAATTAGCCAACTTCACGATTATGAGAATAAGGGTTTTATTTTGTGCATCTACAATTGTTTACCTCGAAACTGTTCTGCAGTACGATAAAATAAGTGAAAAGTCAAATCACATTGCCGCGGACATTTTCAGTTTATCCCGAGGACAACCGAAAACGCAAAGAGAATGGGTAGGTTGGATTTTCATGCCCCTTAAAAAATCAAGGGTTTGAGGTTTCCATTTTCCCGCTGAAAGACGGAGTCATTAATTCCTGATTTGTTGTTACCTGAAATATACCAGTGATTTGAAAAGCCGTGCTACAAATTTGTTTTACGATATTTGTCTTTTTTTCTCGAAGCAAGAATGAAAAACTATCATCTGCTATTTAATCAAGACACAGTAGTGTGTACAAATAATATATATATATATATATACATAGGTTGGTAAAATTCCATCGATCTTGCTCATGCTGTCGAAATGCATTGTAATGAAATCAATTTGTGCAGGTATTATATCCGTTAGCTTTGCACCTACGTCCTCCGGTCTTCGGTCCAACCACGATGCAATCATTATTCAATAACTGAAGGAGTGTTACTAGGCACGTGTAAAAATCTACACGTGATTTTCACGTAGATGGTTTGCCTAGTAACATTAACAGAATGTTTTAACTTAACTGAATGGTATCCGCTTGATCATATCAACCATAATCCAAACACAAACCATGATCGGCTTGGACACTTTGTTAGTCCGTTACAAACTGACGAACTTCAAAATCTCGCCCAGCTATTATGGGCGTCTGACGCAATATGAGTGCCTGGTAAATTACTCGTGAACTTCAATCCTTCTCACAGCGTGAAGTTAAATTTCGAGCAGCCGAACGTACACAACAGCATCATGCATAAATGCCTCAGTGTTCATTCTACTGGGCAGGATTTCAAAGCCATAGAGATTTTCACCTTGAAGAACATTTTTCTGATTTTCTTCTCTAATTTGACTAGGTGAAATAGCATTCTGGGTCAGTACTACAGAGATTTTCAGATCAAAGATAAGAAACAAAGCCTGAAAAACACCATCTGTGACTGAAGAACACTTGTTGAAACTAGAAGGTGAATGTGCGCGAAACGAGGCTGGCCTTGGATGCGTGAATACCGATATTTATTGGAAGAAATGGCTGCCTTAGGTTTATTTTGCAAAACGTGGACACAGCTAAGACGATCTGGGATTGGTGGTAACCGGCGGAACTGTTACTTTTGTATTGTTTGTTTTCACTGGATAAACATATGAAAATACTGTGTGCAAATGGTATGAATGTGGTGCCAGATGCGAAGTACACTTTCATATTATTCGCACTGAACTCAACGAAGAAAAGTTAATCAAGTTCATTGAAAAAGTTTAGTTTATATGAAGCCCAGACAAAAAGCGGCCGACTGAATAAAACGACGGCATTCGATCTGAAGGCGATGATTTCGATCTCGGTACTGAAAAGTTTTAAAAGGCCAAAGCCGCTTCAAAACATTATGTCGGCTAATTGTATCGCATTGACTTTGGCGTACAAAAAATAATATTCCATTCTAATCAAAAATGTAAGTTCAACGAATAAATTAGGGTGAAAAAGAAATTAATAAAAAAATAATAAAAGCTTACGCTCATTGCCTCGTAAAAGATATAAAAGAACTTACTCAGGCATACTCATAACGCATTAGGACAGATTGCTCAGGAAGTCGCCTGAAACCCGGTCACGGCTTGTCAGAATTCGTGCTAAGTATGGAACCGTTGAGTTCCTATAAATATTGATTCCGGACGGTATGGAACGAAAAGCGGATCATATCGAAATATGAGAGCGACACTTTGACAGATCGTTGCGCAGAGGATGCTTGGGATCAGAAGGAATTTTGTGAGCATAGTTCTTGCATGCTGATAAATGTTGGCTACATAGATTCAGCTGGTGATGTGGAAGGCACTCGGCTAATTATTGATAGTTCCTGGTGAAGAATTTCAAAGTCTGATTGAAGAAAACGTGGAAAAATGTCGGAGGATTAATAGAGAGGGATTGGAAAACACAATGGCATGCAAATCGAGAGGGGGTGGTTTGTTTCAGCTTGTACTGTCGAAGCTTCCTGATGTGAAATGACAACCGTCGGAGAGTCTTTACACAGGTAGAAATGTGATTAGTCCACTTCCGATTTATATGAATACTAATCCCTACATATTTCATAGAATCAACCCTGGTAAGAATTTTGAGTTGATGGAAGACGTTTCGAATGGGTAGGCCAACCGAGGGAGAGAGAACAGACATTCGAAACATGTAGATGTGTTGAGATTTAAACCAGCTCGTGCAGAGAAATCATAAATAAAATGCAGGTCCTTGGAAAATCTTTGAAAATCATCGTTGTTCGAAACGGCTTGAGAGAGGGCAAAATCAGTAGCATACTTAAACAGATGACAAGTGGAGCTAGCTGATAAGTCGGTGATGTAAGTAGAGAAAAGAAAGGGCGAAACAACAGCACGCTGTAGCACTTCTGAGTTGTTATTCAACGGTTTCGAATCTTTACCGTTCATTTGTGTGCACTAGGTTTGGTTAGTAAAGTAATCAGTCAGTCATGCTTCTAAAGGCCTGGGACAATCAAATGTTTCCATTTTGTGGAGTAGAACAGACCGTGGGACTGAGTCAAATGCTGACGAATAGTCCAGGAAAGCCCAATGCACAGATTTCATTTATGCTTTTAATGACTTGCAAATGTGGTGAATGAGGGAGGTGACGGCATCCAAAGTGGTGTGCCTGTTAGATTTATAAGCAAACTGAAAAAGGTCGTCCGTTTAAGATCAGAAGTCGTTAAAGCGATGGGGCGAAACCCTTTTGCTAAAGCAGTAGAATTGTTAGATTTAGGGATGGGAATGATGATGACGGTTCTCCAACAGTCAGGAATGGAAGAGGAGGTTGATGACAAGTTAAGTAGAGAAGTAAATGCATCGATTAAACCCACAGCACCATACCTTAAAATGATAAGGAAAATGTGTGAATTTTTGTTGTTTTTCACATTCATTCGTCTGTATTCCAAGATTCTCCTGATTTCCAGAAGTCTATTTGATATATTTGCGAGAGTAAGTCATCTTCATTTGTTTAGCTTTTGCGAGGAATACTGGAATTTCTAAAGAATAAGCGATTTGGGACCTACAGACAAACAGTCGCAGAGAGAATAAATGGGCAGTTTTCTTGGTTTTGAGAAAAAATCAAACTATCTGCTTCATTTAAGCTGCCCGGCGCACCAGCCATTTCCCCTCCTCTGGAATTGTGTTTAGAAGCTGAGTGGCACTTCTACAGATATTAGGCTTTAATTCAGCAAAATGACAAGAAAATAACCCAGGGGTTAGAACAGACCAGAATCGTGGCAAAAAACACTTTAAACTAGTTTTTCAAGAAACATTTGGTTAAAAAGTTTTAAAAGTGTCGATCCACGAATGCAAGTTCGTATCAAATAGTGTTCAATTTTTTATCACTTGATATTGAATGTCATATACATCAGAAATGCTGATCGTAGATGAAAACGATCGTACCTAAATCTAAAATTGACAATTAACTCAATTTCAATTCACTCGGGTTTTCCAACTGACCTGCTTTCCAGTATGTCCGAATAACTTTGGAATAATGGAAACTCACATCATAAATCAAAAATATCAACTATTCAACCACCAGATTGCCATAAAAAGAACAAATGAAATAACTTACGTTTTAGTTCAAACACCTGCATTAATTCACCAACCATCGTCGTCTTCATCCAGATCATCTCCATCTTCGCCTTCCCATCCCCATTTCCGGGGACAGTAGAAAGGATATTCATACGGAGGTTCGTAACACATTTTGAAAAATTCCGGGCACCCTGGATATGCGTTGCACTTCTCCTTCAAAAGGGTGTCGTTCTTTGTCTGTGCTCGTGCTACAAACGAGAGATTTATTGCATTCAGACAATTTGCGTCGATCGGGATTAGTTCGCAAACAATGACTGGCAACAAATATTTTGACCAACTTACGATAACCGCAGAAATTGATACCGGTTCTGTAGCAAAATTTGATGCAAGGACGGCGATAATACTGTGTCAACATAAGGGTTAGGCAGTCTAAAGCAATCCCCTGTCGAAGCTGAGATCGAATTGGTGAAATGTTATTGCGAATGCATGCTCTAACCATCATTATACGCCCGTTTCTTATTCAAAAGGATCATTTTTTCCTCTTCTGTTTGTCAAGCGAGTTCAGTGAATGATAACACAAAAATGTTGTCACCTTGCATGTCGATCCTACTTGTATTCTTTGCCTTGTTAGGCAGTAACCAATCAAAGTTTTTTCCCGTGAGACAACTCGGATTGTTCTTCTCAGTAGGCGTAATAAGATTCAGTTTTCTCTTAATGCCTAATCAATTTGGTGTTACCGGATGTCACTTATGGTTGAAAACAACGAGCAAAATCAAGTGCGCAAGGTTTCCAATAACACGTTCATAAGTACACAGAGCATCTAGCTACTCATGTTGCAAAATATGTCATTGAGCTGGACTGCTTAACCTTTCTTCACCATTGTTTTGGAGCACTTCCTCAGGCCGGCTGGAACAAGTAAAATTTTGATTGGGCTCCCTTTTATTGCCTGCCGGGTTACTTCATATAACTAAGACCATCTTCTTATTTCTCGTTGAGTTTCAGCCCATGGAATAATTGGGTTCAATGATCGAACTGCAACACCAATAGTTGCCAAGGCGGATACAAGAAAGCCCGTTACACTAACTGAGTGAGATATAAAGTGGTTAATGCAATGTTGCCGCTTGTCCTCAAAGTGCCAGTTAAATTAGAAAATAGACCAGTGATTGAATGAACCTTAAGTATTTTTGCTGAGTACTTTATGTTCTATTATGAATCGGAATCTCTCAAAAGGGCTTCTCTGAACAATAATCTGAATTCTCAGGAAAACCGGTTAGCAAAACAACAATGCCTGAAGTTAGGAGAATATAAAACTGAATCAATTTTGGTGGCAATACTCATATCAAAAGGTGATGAACGCTTCTAAATTTGAATTTAGAACGAGATTGTGCGCACTACAGTAAAATCAATGCAGTCAGTGACACAGACTTACACGTATTTTGGAGGGACATTTAATTAGCAAACTGGACGCATCGACTGGAACTTGGACTGTAAATATAGCAACCGAATTCTATGTACGTGTTTTCTCAATGTTTATATCACCTTTACAAATCACACATGGTTTTCTGCATATTATCTCTTAGTAGCCTCGATTGTTCAACTGTTAAAATTCTCTTGCTTAGTGTTGGGTCTTGTCAAGTATTGTTCTGTGTCAGGTTAACAAAACATTAGTAAATTACTAAGGGGCGAACCACAAGTTAATCATGTATGCTTCAATTTACGAACACGTATGCGTCCTTTCACATCCTGGCTGAATTTTTTGGAAGACCCTATTATGAGTGACTTGTTTGGTTGTCGACAATTTTCATTTTTGCGATTAACTTCTGCTTTTTGAAATGTGTCCATCCATTGAGCGGCTCGCAATGAATTTTGACTGGTAAACAAACGTAGTTGAGCACAAATGAGCTTTTGAAGCAGCTACGAATTTTGTGTGAGTAATTCAAATACCAGGTCAGCATTCGTAATTGTCATTCAAACTCCGCATTAAGCATGACGCAAGAATAAACTAGCAACCTTTAAATAGATCCTAGGAATAAATCCCCTCTGGCTGTGAGAAGTGAACGTTTGCATACTGGACCAGCTCTTACTACTGTCACTATTTCCGCTCATCTAAGGCGACTATGGACGACTGGTATTTTCCCCACGTTTTTTCCCATTTTATTAGAATTTTCAAAGGTCATCATGGAATGTCTTACTATTTGAAAACTGTGAAACACCACCTTCCGCAACTTTTGGAAAAATATTTTCATGGATGCTTAGATTTTATTGTGAAGAATTGGCTAATTCAAACCATTTTTTGTTACTTCGAAAACACTGGGTTCCTTAGGATTCAAATTTTCCCCATAAAGTCTATCTTTCTGAAAATGCACGGGGTAATCGAAATCAGTCTGGAAAGTAAAAATGGAGGTAAATCTGCAATTCGGGATTCATTCTATAAAACTACGAAAGAGTGTTTACAATGTCACAGTTAGCTAGTTTTCGTGGATCTGTGAGAATAAATTGTGGTATGTCTGCAGATGATATCTGAATTACAATGATGAAAAAAATGAGAGTCTAAAACTGACAACTTTAATACGTTTGGTTTACATAATTGTCAAGTAAGACCGTTGTGTTTCACAGATATTTCTGCCTTCTATTACCCATTCATTTTTAGGAATGCAAAAATATTTACCAGGAATTGGGAATTCAAATGTCTCCCAGGCGCTGCAGTTGGCCCTCATCAAAGTTCTTTTTGCATTCCGATGCTTGTCAGAGAAATTGGTACCGAAATGGTATTATTGTTTTAAATGGTTTACAACTTGCTTCTACGCAAACTATGATCGGGTACCAACTAGTCTGGCATGTATCTTCACGTGCTTCCGGAACCAATCTAAATCACGGCCCGCAGATGTTGGTGGTTCATTTCACCTAGTTTAGGACCTATCCCTTTCACTGAGACAAACCGTTACACATGTTAGACAATTAATTGCCCCAAAAAATTGAATTTGATAATCACGAACATTAAGTCTGCCTTGTGATGCAAAGGCCCGTTGCTTTGATACTGAAACTACAGATGTTGCCGTCCTATGGCGTCTTACGGACATTTTCTGTTTACTCGAAAACAGTATGAAGACACGAATAATTGAATTTGCTATTTTTTTAATAATCGAGGGCTGGCGATTCATCCAAGAAATAAGACGTAATCTTTAGGGTTCCCTGAGGAGCAAACAGGATAGAAAATTAGTCAACTCCTGCGTTTAATCAACATATCCAGGTTTCAGCGACAATACTTTATGGACCCACTGCGTCAAACAAAATAAGGCTTATTCACAACAAGCCATTCATTTTAGAAATCCAGCTTCAAATCAACAACAATTCTTGCACCCACCACCATCCTTCAGTCAACATTTTTTCATTCTAATGTTTGAAATTTTTATATCAGTATCCATTGATTAGGAAGGTAGGTGAATTATCGCGTCAGAACATGATGAAAAACTTGGGATCAAAATTCAGGAGGGAGCTTGTTACCAAATGAGCCTACCTGTGTTCAAGTGGCTTTCCTCCAGTTTATATCGGTTTGGAAGAAAACCACGCGATCAATATGCTTAAGGATACCTGCTAGAATGCGAAGTTAACCCATTTTCCAAATTTGCTGCGACTTTCAGCATTTAAATCTTGTTCAACTATTTCCTGAAATTGATGTTTGAAACCTGGGGTAAATTCTAATTCATAATTCAAAAACATTGTTCTCATTTTCATATGCAACCTATTTCTTCCATGAAAGACATACTCATGTCAAAGTTCATTAGTTCAATATGATGCATTGGGTGGCCCCACTTTGCCTAGTTTACTGGAAGTGTTTAGGCACAACAAATTCAAATGGCCAAGATTTTTAGTCAGTAAATTGTATTCTGAATTGTGGTAACAAATTGGTTTACTGCCTCTTGCTCACTGCTTCATTTGCCCAAAAAGAACTCATAAGGTTGACGTAGTCTGCCTGAATTAATTATACGCAAGGTCAACTCTGATGCAAACCAAAATTTTTGCTACATCAGAGTATTCTATTTCACTATTTGCCGTAAATGTTGGACCCTAGTTGGTGCAAGATATCTCATATAATAAATAATAACTTTGGCTAACTTGTACGATCCTAGATGTGAATAGAACGTTTGATAGAATAAGCGCTTCGTTGAAAAACGCATTTGCCATCATATACAGATGCAAACCAGGATAAATCCTAAGGGCCTTCAAAAAACATTTTGGAAGTTTTCATAAACCAGTAGGATTCCCTATTTGGATGAGGTTGCCCAGACGATCTAGGCAACCCACGTTTCACTGGTCCTATTATAATCTAAAACCAAATGTGACTGGGCAAACCTGTAAACAATTTCATAATACCTGTTGATACTTCTTTATGCCTAGTAAGTACTAGAACCCTAAGAACAGTAGCACACCACACCCAGTGACACGTGTAAGTCGAAAAGTGGCCAAGATGACGTTATGTGCAGATCCCAGCTTCTGAGAGGCCTAGAAAATACGTTCAATTCATCGAGATATACATATGCCCCTGATTGTGTCCCAATTATTTCACCCATTAAGCCAAAATTAGCATTTCTTAATATTCTCTCCATATTTCAGTGTTTTCTGTTTCTGCTAGACACAAAAATCTGAATGTCCTTGAAGTTTTCGTTCGCTTCAACAGCATGAGTAAAAAAAAGACATTGCTGAAACGAAAATCATTTTATTTTGTCTTCTGTTTGGAGACTATGTCCCAGGTCTAATCTGATTTGTGAGCAATACCAGTCTAAGAATGTCAAATCTATTTGAAGAATACGGCATCATTGGGGCTACATGTCTTCTGTGTTTCAAACCGAGACAATCACATAAAATATCGTCACTTTCACCGTGAAAGCTTTCGTCGAATAGTCGAGATGAACGCCGGTTCTATTTAGGCCTCAATTGTAGTTAAACATTATTGGAATCCACTTGAGAATCACATCAATGTTACCCCAGGAAAATAATTACAGCTAAAATGATTCTCGTGTCGTGGCTCATTTAGTTCGCTAAAAATAATAAGTTTAAAAATGGATGGTATTAAAGAGACAGATCGGTTCAAATGTCCATCCAAATACTACAGCCAATTACGTCATGAAAAGAACAATGATCCGTCCTTGAACCTCATCATGTCGATGCAACCATGATTAAGATGTCAGTTTCGCAATAGGTGGTTGATTGCCAACCTTTTACTCAACCGCGAATATCAATTTTCTAATTCCAGTCTACTGACTAATAATGCCCTTTATTTTAATCAATTCATCGATTAGGCAGTGAACTGTAAGTCAAATCAAAACTAACAGATAAAAGCATCTCAGTCTTGTATCTACTTGCTTACTATAAGTCACTTATTGATCAAATATCCTCTATTGGTCTATCTAGTCGTTCATCAAGCTTCGTCCGTTTCTAACTGGAAATCGAATTTTAACATCACTTTTATGAGTACGTTGTTGCTTTTCGACTATTTATCGGACAATCGGCAGCTGATAATGGCGACCATGATGAAATGTAAGGGAACGACGGCGAATGAAGTACCCATTCATTTTTTCACTGATTGTTCTGTTTACCGGTGCTTATGAAGCTCTGCAGAAGTGTTCTGTTTCATTCATTCTTTCTCATGACATCACTAGAAGTGCTCTTTGAACAGGATTCTCTAAAGCGTGAAAATATAAAAATAGTACCCATGTAATCAGTAATTTAAAGAGGAATGCTCTTGTGAGTCTGAGAATTTAGGGTCGTTTAAAACCATAAGAATTGCACAGTATCAAGAAGTCTTTTTTCTTTTAGTTTTATGCATTTTTCATCATATACGTCCACCAGGAAAAACGGCTATCTGAAAGTTTTCATTCGCTTACACTATGCACTCACTCGATTCCAGATTTGAAAGTTATCGTAAGAAACCTTATCGGTTTAAGAAATGTCCTGCTACTCGATTGCAATTTTACTATCGGTCCATCTTTTTTGATATCCGTGTACACAAACAAGAATGTGAATTTTGAATATATAACCAAACTTACATGCATATAAATGGCCACGCATGAAAGTCCAATCACTCAATAAATGCCGCTCATGAAACTGTAGTTCAGAGCTCTAAATAAAACTGCGAACATAACTCGGTTCCTTTCACGTTGTTCGTAGTCACTCAGTAAAACTTCGTAATACTCAGATTTAAATTTTCCGAGTAATAGATCAACAAAATGGCTCCCAAGTATTTCCAATCCATAAAAGTGGTCAATTGTTTCTGTTACTTTGGTTTTTTAAGGATTCGCTTAATTAGGAAACTGTGTTCTGCATCCGTGGTCTTATTTTACCACCCGCAATCGAAAGGCAAATTAATGAGCATGTCTGTTCTCTCGGTGATTTGGTAGAGACCCAAACAGAACCAACCAAACTGCTCGCTATTTCTTCAATAGGGAGTAGTTCGTAAAACTTAGCTTTCAGGGGTGGACCTACGAACGTTTCTAGCGTTGATAGCTTAGTTTCATATTAAAACTAAAATGTGTTAAAATTAAACTTTCATTCAATTTAAATAGACATTTTTCATCAAAACAATGACGCCTGAAAATCAGCATGACTGGCATTTGTTGCTCCATCTGCCCACTACCATAGTGACAAAAGTTCTGCTGTAGAGGTTCAGAAGAGCGCTAATTGTTTGCACTTATATATATATATATATACAGTTGCTTACTTTAAGTGGTGGAAATGTTTACTGTTTTCCATTTTTCACGAGATCTCAGAAACAGATCCCAGTTAACCGATAGTTAAAGGTTAACCGAATTGACCAATCCTGTAAAATGCCGACCTATCAGCTGCAATCTACATAAACCATGAAAGCGATTCAAGTTCAGTCATTGTCTAACGAAGAAGTCAGAGATACCATTAAGCATTACGCAGTGCTGACTGGCGGATAAAAACCACAAGGAAATTTCTCCAAATATCTCTAATGGGATACGCACGGTGTGACTTTTGTTTCAATGGTCCATCAGGTTTCAGTAGCTGATCGCCCAAAATTTGTCTCAATAGCAACAATCCTCCCCTAATTAAGAACAAAGATTTTCAAGTCAGTCGAGTGCCACGAAGAACACCACAATAGAAAACACCAATTCGCATTGCGCTATGATGCGTACCTATGTTAATGCCATATCAACTTGGTTCCCCGCCTTTGACCGCCTTCTGAGCCTTCTTCCATTTACAGCTATTCCAACGCCTATGTGGACCGCCGGAGCCGATGTTTGACATCCGTCGCAAACGTTCTACTTGACTTATCTACCATTTTTCGACGAAGGAGCAGTTGCACACTGTTTTATCATACCGCATCGCAGGTCGCCCAGATATGGCTTGATCTTGCAGTCGGCTATTAGCAAGTGGTGTTTTCTGTCTGGAGTGTCTAGAAATCAATGATGTAACGCTGCTCACCAAAGATTACTTTAGACTCTGATTCCAGCCCTCATCATTCCCAGGGCTTAGTATGAGAGTAAAAATGCATACCACTACTGAAGTGCGTTCTACAGCTGAAATAATAAGAAAGCTTTATTTACATCCCTAACAATTGATGATGTCAGTTGACACTCACTAAAAATTAGCAGAAAAACAATGAATAAAAAGGACATTTGTAAGTGGTTTATCAATATAGTTATATATTCTTTGTGAATTGGTTCCACGTTTGTGCTAAAAAATTGACTAAAATTGGTAAGCTTCTTGCCTCACACATGATACAATTCCAAAACGTATTTGTTTATCGGTATTGCTACACAAATTTCACAAATATCATGTTTGGCTTACCTAATCTGGAACTTCTTGCATAAATTCATTTAATTTGTAACATTAAGTGGGTAATTGCCGGCAATTTAGCAGTAAAGCACGAGAACAAACGGTTCGTTTGCTGGTATACACTTGCTTTCAAACGGTTTCACGAAGAGGCAGCCAAATGAAGTGAGTCTCAAGCAGGAAATGCAAAAGATACGACGGTTCAAATGAAAACTCCCCTAATGGCTGAAATTAAGTTCAGTTGAATAAACCTTATAGTTTAACAACGGGGCAGATAATCTTTTTTCCGAAAAACGTCTCTAAAACAAGGTTATAATAGTCAGTAAATATAATCCATTCCCACAGGAACACTTAATAAGATTGGACCGTAAGGTTCAGCATATAGGAAATTTGGACAAGTACAGAACATGTTCACCGTAACTCTTGTAGACTATACTGAACATGTTACAAACTATCTGTAGTAAATGACCCTCCCAAAGCCAGAATGGCATAAAGTTTTCAAGTCTTTTTATTCTCACTCAGTAAGCAGACTGAATGCATTGTGATTTATCAGAATGGCATTTAAGTCTTTGCTTCGCCGTGAGTGCTTACCTGTTAGTGATTGCTCACCATGAGATAAATCAAGCAATGTGTCCAACAAAACAGGAGATTGAAAATCCCGGAAAAAGGTGACAGCCACAGAGAATTCCGGGAATTTCAATAGTGCTTTCGGGGTATCTCTCCTGAAGACGAATGCTCTATTAGCTGAATGCTCTCCCTAAATGTTCTGGCGACAACTGCATTTTCTGATTTCCACAGGTAAAGACAGAATGACGCTCATCAAAGTCTCATTCAGGATAATTAGTTTACGGTGTCGGGTCCAGGCGGCGTAAACACATTTAACGAATGATTTTGTGAAAGAAAAGCCCTTATGAACCAGAACGTCGCAATATCTGCTTTTGCTCGTTCAACATTTGTAAAGCAGAGACATGTTACATGCCGAAGAAAAAATATCCCATTTGTTAAATTCAATTCCATAAAATTTAACATTTTCGAGCAAAAAATGTCATTTTTCGGTTAGCCAGAACTAATTCTTGTTTTTAATTATCAATAACAGTAAGGAAAACCTTAATCTGCAGTACACAAACAGAATGTGATGCCCAAAACGATCTACAACTTGTGCTTTGCACCGAGTTGTGTTGTTTTCGCATGATTGCACGGAGATTCGGACTATCCCCAATGAGCGATTAGCTGATTGTCCAAATTCTTATGATAATCGTTCACGAAAATGTAAGGAAAGTGAACCCAAAATCAAAGCACAAGTGACTTAAGCGTACAGCACCTGGCGAATACAATTCACTCGGAAACGAACAATTCATGCATGCACCAAAACTGGACTGGTGTGGGAAATATGCGGTTCTATCACAAGGCACTTGTCTGCTAGTGATTTCAATGATGACCGACGACATTTTTTTCAGATGTTTTAATTCATGATTGTATCCTGCAATTTTATTAGATATTTGACAAAAACGTTACAAATTATTAGTCACACTTCTTACTTACGACCCATTTCTAACCTTCTTTTAGATGGACTGACCAGCGGGAACACGTGGCGTTGATTAGCTTTCTCCAGAAGGCTATTTATTGATATAAATGATCATTTAATCAAGGCAGCACATGTTATCCCGAAATTCATGTAGCAACTTACTGGCTCCGCTCTTTACTCCAAAATTAAATTGAAATAAACCTTTCATTCCTCAACAACATCGTGGCCTGATTACTGAAGTCGATGTAAAAACAAAAATCCTCGCAGCGTTGTGTCTGATTTTGTTTATTTAGTGTACCTGCAGTATACTGGCACTATTTTTCACCCATTCCTTTTAGTTTACCTTACTTGAATCCATTAGGAATCCCAACTGATAACACAAAAATCCGATGATACCAGCACAACTGGAGACGGAAAATAAGGCATCCAAACTTGACCATCGATCAAAAAAGTGGAAGGATCCGCCCTGAAGACTGCTGCACATTTGATCACCCAATCAAAAGTCTATGAATTTGCGGGTGAGAAATGCATAAACAATGACGATATTAGGTTTAGCTGGGTGAATGTCAGCCTAAGTTGATTCGCGAGGGAAAAATGCTTCTTTATGAGCTTTTTTATTTCGTGGCCAAGGACGACCGAATTGAACAGGCATCAGGGGACCGCAACTTTTTATCTTCCGAAATTTGTTTGCATATGGTTAACTTCTATCTAATTTTATCCTATAATCATCATTGTCACCTTTCACTACAGATATTAATTCAGATTACAGCGTTGAAACAAAACCTAGTGCCTTCTTTTCATTTAATGAGCCCATCTACGCTTTTCACTCTGGCAACTAGTCTCATTGGTATCACTACAAACATTTGGAAATCATTATGGAACTATTAGCGTAAATAGTGGAAGGATTTACATTGCATTGCCACCACTCTTTTGGGAAAACTAACCAAAAAGCTAGCGATAAATCACAACCCGTAAATGTGTCCTAAATTTTAGCGAAGTGGCAAATAACGTCGTTCTTAAAATCGATTTGACACGCATTTTGAAATGTACCGCCACTTTTTGCAACTTCAGTACAAGCATCTTTTCCGCCTGAGTGTGCTGGTATCCAGTTTTATCTTAAATAGTATTGGTAATTTAAGTAAAATACGAAATTATGTGACAGGAATTACATCGTATGCCATTAATCAGCTGGGCTGATAACTTGAACTCTGCTAATAAAACTGGCGAGCTTATTTCCTAGGTCTGTGTTAATCAAGGCTTCTGGATTTTACGCTCAGCTTCACAGGTGCGATAGAGGCGAGAATAGAATCCTGTTTTTTCAAGTCCTTGTTTGTAGTTGCGCATTACGATCGCTGCATTACCGACCCTCGGGATGTTTCTGCTCCAGCCTCGGGCACGTTCTGCGATAACGTAAATCCCGAGTATAATGTTCACCCGAACGCCTGTGAACAGCTTAGTCAGTCAATCAAGCACAGTAGCATTAATCCAACACTACACACAATTAACTGAGTAGTATACTTGAAATCTAACTACGTTGGATTTGGGATTCTAAATAGTCGCATTGCAAAGCGATGGCGTTGGGTTCCACGACGAAACCAAATCAGTCTGAGAGTGTGCCATATAACATTAACAATTGCAGATAACACACCAAATGAGGCATTTCTGCATTTATCTGAGCATTCCCTCTTCACCTTTCACCTATTGCTTCCATCGATATATTCATAAATACCGATTTAGTCCAGATAAAGTTCCCCAATCAGGCTACCTACATGCAAGGCAGGGTCTCAAAGCCTTATGTATCTCCAGTTAGTATATATCATCTGACTGTTCACTGGAATCACAAAATGTTGACAGTGGACTCTGCGTGTCCACCGCTTTAATAACCATGTTTTATATATGACCCGATCTAATCACGTGTTGACTTGTCGAACGATGTGCACATGACACCAGTGCGGTCGATGTCTTGCATCGCATACATATTTTCAAATTTTGTATTTTTTTTTCTTAGTTTCGTTTCTGGTTATCGAACCATAATTTCTCAGAATGCCCAATATTTTGGTGAATACGCTGTTTGGAATGTTGTAATGGGCACTTCTAATCAGTGTTGGTCATACGACTGTTAAACCCTGCGTCTTATCCATGATTTCTTGTAAAGACTCACTTTTAACAAACAAGTGAGAACGTTGTAATTATTTTATTCAACTGACTAGCTATGCTACATTTCAAATTCGGCTGACTTTGCCTCATCAATTAAAAGGATTTACGTTCCATTACAAGTAGTGTTCGTCTTTATTCTCAGTCAGACTTAATTCGAATCAAATAATCCTTCGGATAGTTCTTTTCCGTTGAAATTGATTATGCATGTACATGGATTTTCCAGTAAATCGAAAGGACGCATTCCTGTCGGTTGTCTATTTGCATTCAAGGGCAGCCTGCCGACCGACACGAAGGCATCCTTTCGTCTCGGCTGAGTACCAACACATTATCCGTTCACAAAATCATCTAATCTATCTCTCCCTCTTCAATCTAGGATACAATTTATGCTTGTGTGAATTGCATTCTGGAATAATGGCTGAACTCACGTGTTCTAGATACCCTAGTATCCATCCATCGCTTTGGTGTGTATCGAGTAGACAGACAATGTAGCATTAAAAACGCAGGTGGTGTAGTCGCACGTATAAATTCCTCCTAGTCAAGCAAGTTTGAACCAACTTATTCATGTCCGTTTTCTCGCAATAACTATCTAGGTATTTGCTGTCATCCTAATTTTTTCGGCATAGGAGCATAAGTACAATGAAGCTGGCAAGGAATTCAGCGTTCATGTAAAAAACGAGTAAGCCGTATATATAGAAAGCACCAATCAAATGTTTATTTACCCACTTAATGAATTCGCAGTGTCATGGTTTACGAATGAATGCTCTGAAGTAATACTCTTTTCTAAGGAAAAAATTGTTCAAACCACGCTGCAGCAAAATAAACACAAGAATTGGTGCTGAAAGTATGTCTTCAGTTCTCCTAAACTGCGGTGCGGCTTAACTCACCGATGGAGACTGTCTATTTCTGACTGTCTGATACCAGCCACAAGTTTTCATCCGAAAGCCCCTAAATCATGCCGTCCTAAACGAAGACAGCCTGTTGTCCTGAGTCGCTCAAATTCTATTGTTAGTCTGGTTCATCAATTCCTTTAAGATTTGTACAAAACAAAGAGGTCCACTTCGGATGTTGTGACTGCCCTGGCTCCCAGAATCACCAAATTCTTGAGTGCATACGACAAATCTGCCTGATGCTCCTCCGTAAATTTTTCCCCCGCATTCGACTCCGTCCAGGATCCTTAGTTCTTCACAAACTAGAGCGGTTTGGTTGTCCCAATCGCCTCTTGGCATAGCCATCAAACTACTTCACCAAGAAAAATCAACGCAAAAGACTGGGCTGAAAATTCACCTGTTGGTAAACAATTCTGAATTCAATCAAGGATTTATCCCTTCTTCTTGTTCCTTGTCAACATTTGTCAAAGACTTGTATGGCCTTCTGAAGTTTCCAATTGTGCAAAGCCCTTAGAAAACAATCAGTTTACGTGAAAAGACTCAGGCATTTTCAGGTTAAGCAAAACTGCCTTCTTATTTGTCTACCGATGTATTTTTCCCGCACTCCTCTCTTGCTCCCATGTTCCTTTTCCTGTATTACTAAAGAACTTCAAAGCTCTTCGTTACGGTTTGCCACTTATGAGTTGTATGTTACACAGAACTGAATGAACTACACTAAACTGTGTGACGTGCACCTATCCGCGTGCCAATTATTTGTACAAATTCTCTCGAATTCTTCCCATTTCTTACACAATGATCTTACTAGATGCCATTCTTGTACCGGGACACGCTCCACCTCTTGCATAAAAATCTATAGCAACTCAACTATTCCTTACCTGGTCCGAATTCTTATCAATCGAAAACAGATCACCACTGATTTTTCTTGCAATCTCTCGTGAATTTCAAATTTCTTATTCTTTGGTACGTTTTGTTCCAATTCACTAATCTGATGTAGTGACAAACGGATCCTTTTGGACTGAAATGCGGACACGTATCCGCGGAATTCCAAACAATGCATGATAATGCAACAGTTCCTATCTGATCTTGCTTTCACTCAACCGTGCTTCTACAAAGAGTAGACGGAATGTTAAGCTCTCGCGTAAGAATATTGCCATGCATAAACCTGACATGGGTATGACTTTCGTTACATCAGAACTTTGTGGCTATTTAATGGCCCACTGGAGGTCCAAACGTGGGCTCATTTGAAGCGGTTTGAAGTTGTCAGCCAGCGATTTAATGTTAATGAAAATTTCTTAATGTCATTCGTGAATTGACGGCTTATATGCGAGACAAACTGGAAATTGCGTCAGAGGTATCTCTGAGTGGTAATCATTGTCCCTGACTGAAACAGGTGGTCGCACAAAATCTGTTTATATTATTTGTGCCCTTAGGAGGTGTACTGTAAGCAAACAGATGAGTAAATGTATGAATCGATGCTAACAAATCATAAGCCTAGGCGTCAGTTTGATTTGTTGATGGAATGAAAGCAAAGCTGGCCGAACGTCATGGTGTTGCCCTAGGCTTTCATGATAGATTGAGGAAAAAGATTGAGGCAAAGAAATATAGTAGAAAGATATTCAGGCAATCCTTTAGAGTGTTCCGCATTGGTTTCCAAAATATGCTTTTCAGACCGAACAGTTGCCTGAAGTCATTTATTCTCAACCATGTTCAGGACGTTTTACATATAATCCAGCAAATAATAGAATCCTGCATTCTGTGCTGCACCATTTGCGTGAAGTTTATTAACAAGCTTCGACCGCAGTATTCGGTTGTATGAATCCGAAGTCCAGACGTTTTTTTTTCGACAACGGAACGTTACCGGAAAGGGCTTAGGGATATCAGGAGCAAGAGACCGCAGATGGGTGAATTTAAATTAACACTTAAGAAGTTTGAAATCCCGTGGTTCAATTCTTTGATGAATTTGACCGTTTTGATCTTGTCTGTTGTTCACTTCGTTTTTCTCACGTATTTATGTGAGGTTAACTTTGACGATAAGCGGGCAGGGCACAAAACTTATTCGAAGCCAGAGGGTTAAATTTCTTAAAATTGCCTAATCACCGAATTTCTTGCACAAAAACTTTGAGATCGGCGTTGTGAAGTGGGCATCCAGCAAAAACTAATACCCCAATCCTGGGCTTAATCTTCACAGTATCTTCAAGGTTATCTGCAAGCGCTGCCACAGTGTTCACCATCAGCGTCGGAAAGAACCTGTTAAAGTAGCCAAGGAAAACTACCGTATAATTCCTAAATGAACACAACAAAATTCTCTAGCATCAGCGGATCAGCCAGTGTACCCCATCTTCTGCCAACAATACCGGCCAAAAGAAAAGAAGCGTCGGATATACTTCAAGAACTAATTCATGACAGTGCCAACAAATTAGCAACAATCTGTGATTGTTCATAAACATAAGAATATTTTTTTGACTGTGTGCTTCTATTACGCAAAACAATCGTTTCCGGCGATAGTTTTCATTTACTGATTAAGGACCAGTCAATTGTCAATTTAGTTAGGTTTGGGTTATGCCCGAGTTGTGCACATCATAATGGACCACCCGGGATAGACTCATTGCTGACAACTATCTGATGTCTATAAGGGAAGCATTATCTGATACTAACTTACCCAAAACCATCTTACAGATCACACTTCACAAGAAAGATAAAAGCTCTGTTGAGGGCGCTTTGTCCAAGCAAGAGTATGTGAATAAAACAAACCGAATATTGTCTAACTCCACCAAATATCACACAAACATATGACTTGAAAACAATCAGCTCACGGAAAGCTTGCAGTCCAACAAACTTTACATTTCACTTTTGCAGTGTCATGCATTTAAAGACTAGTAAAAAGAAATGAAGTCTCTGAGAAATGAGGCACCATTTATGGTAGGTGAACAAAAGAAAGATTCATGAAAGTAGATGTGCATTAAGGCCCATTACATGATTCCGGCTATAACCTTACCACACACTAGTTTTAGCCCCACTCTTTCGAACCGCAGAAGGATATTTTTGTAGTGCTCCAACTGGTGATAGAAGTTTCCCTGAGCTTCGAGAAAATACTTCTCAACGAGAACGGAAAGTTTTGGCCTTCCTCCAAATAAAGTAATAGTGAGAAGACAACACTAAGCCGAACAGTGAGAAGACAAGCTTTGCTGGCCATTAGGGGCCTGACAGCCTAACTGTTGATGATCGATCCGTTTGAGATGCTTGAGCGTCCTTATAATCTTGATCCATCCCTGAGAATATCTGAGATTTTACATCACATTGGTGGTAATTTAACTACAGATGAGGGCAAATATGCGCAAACCACGATTCCCCCAAGAAAGTCATCGTTGCGCTCCCAGTCATCAGTGAGTCAAGCTTGGGATAAGACTACTTTTGTTTATTTCAGTGTGCAACTTTTTAATAGCAACGTTTCATGTTGTCCAAGTCACTGTGATCAAGCATGTGAATGAAGAGAAGAAATAAAGTGTCGAATTTGCGTCCGGTACAACAAAGTTAACCGACTATCAAAAGGAAGACCAAATCGTAAGACAGGGCTAAGTGTGCAAGGGGATTCGGCAGGGAATGGGTGGTTCACGTCTGAGGTGCTTCAGTGTACGTTGAGATTGGAATTGATGCAGCTAAACAGTGCACAGATTTCCAAGACCAAACCAACGTCCAGCAAGCTTAGTCTGTGTGCACTGGGGCAGAAGGCACGATCAAAAGGTGCTGTATGAATGGATAGAAAATTCAACCGGTTGAAACCATGATTTAGATTAGCACAAACCATACTAGGTTAAAGAATAACAGGTAGATGATGGATATCATTTCCGGTCGAAGGTGTACATCATTGCTCAAGTTTGATTCTGGATTGCTGTCATTAGATAAAATTGACCAATGGATACAATGGGTACAAGGTAAAAGTCATACAAGAAAGTCAGTGAAAGTGAAACAGGAAATAGCACTAAACGGAACTGACCCATGGTAATGGTCGACGCAGAATGACCCAAAGAACGAAATCATCATATAAAATCGTGAAGCAAACTTGCACAGGAAACACAATTATGTATACATATGCGTGAACTTGTATGAGCGTGTCCCCTAAAGGTATCTGTGTATGCCGTCATTCATATCTGTATGTAGGTTTATGTCTACAATTTGTCCGGATCGACCCAACCGTAAAATTCAAGTTTACTGCCGGCAATTTCTAAAAAAACAGAAAGAACTATATAGCCCTTCGGCGCTATTCAATTACGGCTTATATGGTGATCCGGTATGCGAAGTCAGTTGTTGTCAAAGTGATCAAAGAAACTCCTCTGCACAGAACTCAGATCTTAGCTTATCTTATCGAATTCAACGGTGGAACGTATTTATTGTCCATTGTTTGAAAGTATTGTCTACGTTATTGTTATTCAATAAGCTGAGTGGGCCTTGCGCTCCATATCATGTCGTTAGATTACACTTTACACCATATTGAAAAATGCGAGCACAAACTCACGCATTTAATAGGTAACTATGAGCTCTTACATGAAATAATTCACCATGTGATATCATCGCTCAACTGACGATAAAGAAACCATGGAAGCACTGTACAGCTGTTTCATCCTTGTTAGGAATCATGAGCAGTGCATATGGACCGCGCCCGAACTGGGACGCGAACCCGAACAAGGACGAACGATTGTGAGTCGAACGCCTTAGCCATTACGCTACCGGGCAGGCTGTGAACGGTNCACTGATTTGCACGGTTACTGTCCGCTAGCTCACAGCGATCGACCCCTACTGATAGATGACCGCTCTGCAGGTAGCCTAAGTACGACGAAGGCTTTGGATATGACCTACGGAGCTTGATTACTTGGTACATTCTAGTACTAGGAGATTGAATGTTTTCATGAAATAATTCACCATGTGATATCATCGCCCAACTGACGATAAAGAAACCATGGAAGCACTGTACAGCTGTTTCATCCTTGTTAGGAATCATGAGCAGTGCATATGGACCGCGCCCGAACTGGGACGCGAACCCGAACAAGGACGAACGATTGTGAGTCGAACGCCTTAGCCATTACGCTACCGGGCAGGCTGTGAACGGTTTGTTGAATTTCATCACATGATGTTGCACATATCCGTCACTGATTTGCACGGTTACTGTCCGCTAGCTCACAGCGATCGACCCCTACTGATAGATGACTTCTCTGCAGGTAGCCTAAGTACGACGAAGGCTTTGGATATGACCTACGGAGCTTGATTACTTGGTACATTCTAGTACTAGGAGATTGAATGTTTTCATGAAATAATTCACCATGTGATATGATCGCCCAACTGACGATAAAGAAACCATGGAAGCACTGTACAGCTGTTTCATCCTTGTTAGGAATCATGAGCAGTGCATATGGACCGCGCCCGAACTGGGACGCGAACCCGAACAAGGACGAACGATTGTGAGTCGAACGCCTTAGCCATTACGCTACCGGGCAGGCTGTGAACGGTTTGTTGAATTTCATCACATGATGTTGCACATATCCGTCACTGATTTGCACGGTTACTGTCCGCTAGCTCACAGCGATCGACCCCTACTGATAGATGACTTCTCTGCAGGTAGCCTAAGTACGACGAAGGCTTTGGATATGACCTACGGAGCTTGATTACTTGGTACATTCTAGTACTACGAGATTGAATGTTTACATGAAATAATTCACCATGTGATATCATCACTCAACTCACCATAAAGAAACCATGGAAGCAGTGTACAGCTGTTTCATCCAGCTTGTTAGGAATCATGAGCAGTGCATATCGACCGCGCCCGAACTGGGACGCGAACCCGAACAAGGACGAACGATTCTGAGTCGAACGCTTTAGCCATCACGCTACCGAGCAGGCTCTGAACGGTTTGTTGAACTTTAGCACATGATGTTGCACCTATCCGTCACTGATTTGCACGGTTACTGTCCGTTGGCTCACACCGATCGACTCCTACTGATAGATGACTTCTCTGCAGGTAGCCTAAGTACAACGAAGGCTTTGGATATGACCTACAGAGCTTGATTACTTGATACATTTTAGTATGAGCTCTATTTTTTGCAAAATATTTCCCTTTATTCCTGTTTGTTCCCTGATGCGCATTTTCATTTACGTCTGTATTTGCGGACTTATTTTGCATTATTATTACTAAAGCTGAGGAAACCAGTTTGCTACTTGCTGCATTTTCCATTTAAGACAGTTAAAATTATGCTGTTCTGACCATACACGAATTCTGTGATTCAGACTTGCAATTAAATTGCTGCTGTAGTATGATACCTGATTGCGTTCCAGTGCGAGGATAGATGTGGAGCTGCTTCGACGTCTTCGTGTGAAAATCAGACCCCACAAGTCCACAGCACAAACATAATACAGGAGCTTGTTTTGTTCAGCATTTTGCACTTCGACGTCAGCATTGCAGCTAAAACAGAAAAAGAGAATATCCTGTAAAAGTCACTGTTTGTGCTAGAGGCTTAGAAATGCGGAAGATTGCTTGCATGAGAGTGGCAGATCAAGACGAACTTCGAGCCCTTACCTCGGTGTATCTTATGAATAAATTTGCAAGAAGTAATATCACCGTCCATATCATGGAGGCAAGTCTTTTGATGAGAACGAAAATCCTCCGTTGTTTATCCTAAGAATAAGGATGAGAATTTAGAAATGGTTTTACTAGCCCCAAGGGATATTCACGAAACTAAAAAGGAAGAGTTAGAAGAAAGTATCAACGAATTCATTTGAAAATAGTGTTTCCAGGTCCACATCTAACTGAGATTGTAAATGTGATAAACAGTAATTGAAACTTACCAAAGCAGCTGAATGTGTAAACACCAAGGGAATTTAACGTTAACGGTGCCTCCTACTCAATTATTTGAGTAAAATCTAGAAATAGGCCCGGTACTAAGTGTTAGGCTGTTCACGGGAATTTTGATTGAGAAGGAGTAGAAACGAGCTAAGACTACTTGGATGGAGTTATTATTGGAACAGCTTGGTGGAAAATAGTTAAATATTTGGGTAACTTTTCTCACATCGTTTGATATCAACTTTGCCGAAAGTGGTGTGTTTTATAGCACTTTCATCTGTGTTATTTACAATCTGATACAGTCCAAAATCCGTGAGAATACCACATTTTGCAGAACAAAAAGGAAACACATCTGTATGGTTTTCGTGCGGTCATTGTTCTTTTTTATTCTGCACATCGTTTTTTGTCCACATATCAGCGTGTGACTTTTACTAGCGTAGGCATATCCTGTTTACCTATCTACACATTGCTGTATTTGTTGACGCTCGCACCGTTCTTATTCCTACTCGTCTCCCGACTGAGCCATAGCGATCGACTGCTTGTAAGGTGAACATTCATTTCGGTATGCTATCGGTCTTTACAAACATCAAATACTAATATCTTTGCTGACCTGAGCTGATATTCTTTTAGCACTCGAGTTAGTTTTTATTCTGATCAATGCAGCGCATTGAAATATATTGATAGTATTGTACGTAAATCACCTGCCACAAAATTTCACGTAAGTTTTTCGCATTCTAATGCATATAGTCATTACTGTTTTTCGCCGTCGTGAGTGTCACGTGCGTGACTAAATAATCGCTTGTTAACTGAATGACTTTAAGTCACATGCTTCTAGTATTAGCACTGCGATTGGGAATAAATGAAGAATTTCGCTAATTTACAGAATTTCCCTACTTCCTTATACTGTTTACCCGAAGGAATTGATTTGCTCCAGGCATCACAAGCAAGGAAAGTTTTAACCACATTTTGAACCGTTGGTACAGTACCAGTAACGATATACATATATTTGCATACTACCTCAAAGTACATAGTGTCTTCAGTCAACTATTGTTTTGGTCTTTAACTGTCGGTTCTGGGCAAACCAAGAACGATTGAGCTATCTATTAGCACAGGTTTTCTGGGATAGTAAATAACAGTACTATGTAACAGCATCTGACTGTTATTCCAGTGTCATTCTAAAACAAAAATTGATAGGAAACTATTTAACTGAACTGCCAAAAATCAACTTCCGCTCCGGCTTAAGTAAATTCTATTTTGGTTTTTATTTGAAGCGGATGCCGCACGAGTTTATATGGATTTCTGCTGTGAACGACTAATTATTTTAAAAAGAATCCAAAATCCCTATCCGTCGGGCTACAGATGTCTTCAAAGTTCGTTATTTGAATTAAGTGCCATAAATCAGCCAGGATGAAGATCTCAGTGTGCTACGTTTTATGCTTTTGAACAGGCGGACGTCTACCGTCCCTGTTTTTGAATGCAGGCGGAGAAATTATTAATCTGAAATGACAATCATGTCTCAAACAAATGATTAATGATGGGGAACCTTTTTGCGCATGCAAGCCAAAATTTGAACCCGTTCAATTCGACGCAAATATATCCGCACGGCTTAGATTAAGTTGGCATGGCCATTAATCAGCAATGAGCCCATTCCAAACCGGATGAACTCGAACAATTTTTTATACTGTGGGCTAAAACCATATCTAGTTCTCTAAGCTGTGGCCGAGAGCTTTTACTTGACGAAAAGGTGGTAAGTGAACATGCCTCTATTTGAGTTTGCTCATCTTAGACGAAATACCATTGTTCATAGGGCCAATTAAATAAAATATCCTTCTCCAAGTTATTCAAAATTATATGAGGAACTGTATGCTGGAGAAAAGCGCGCGCCTCGTTATGGATTAGCAAACATCGTACACCAAGGTTAGTTCAGGACCTCAGTTAAGTACTTTAGTTGACCGCATCTCTTCACGACCATATACCTTCATTTTCCTGCCATAGTGATGTCTGAATTCCCACAATCCAATTACAGGCATTTGTATTTGGCAAACGGTAACCTGGTTCTTTGGCCAATGGATTTGTTTACCGGGTGGTTTCGTAAGCAGCAAGTGTTTTCACTGTCGATTACATAAATTCGATCACAGCCATGGAAAGCTTTTAATAAACTAAAGGGAACCATTAAAATTGTGACATTATATATCCATAAAGAAACTGTGATATGCACTATGAACTAAACAAGTAGAATTCAATACTCAAAGAGTGATAGAATAAACTAACGTTCTGTTTACCTCGGATAAGCGAAAAGCTGATTAAGCAAATGTTGCTTTGTAACCGATTTTGATTATAGACAACTCATAGTAACAATACTTGGTGAGGTGTTTTGTTGAAAATAAAATTTGTCAACATAATGTCACGAAGTAAATTGGTGTATGATGCTTAAACAAAAACCGATATCAAACCGTTAAAATTTAAACCAATTACCCACTTGTCTTCCGTCTTAAAACTATTTGTAGATAGTTTCAAAAAAACAGAAAACCTCGCAAAGAAAACACAAATTTAGAATTAGTTGCACATTTTTGCATCCTCATTTTTGTTGCATCACCTCGATCTGATTCTTACGGCAGAAAGCGCTTACTGGTTGGCCGAAACAGTTATTTTACACGAAGATACCCAGGTGTCAACATTACCAGTAAATCAGCCAGGTTTTCTCTGAAGTTGATCTAAATCTTTGCCATTTTCAATTTGAATGCTAAAGGGTCTCCAAAGACAATACAGAAGCTCATTTCTGATGTGAACAAAGAGGGTAATAGCGGAAATCTTTGCTATAAAGTCAATTTCTTACAGACTTTAGACATCTCCAGCTGCTCATTAGCCACACTTCTGTAGTCCTCTTTGACAGCATCAAATATCTACACCCAATTTATTAAGTGAAGTTTCAATCCTTGGTGAACTTGATCTCGGGACTTTATCTTGCTTCAGTCTGGTCTTAAAATGACAGTCTACTCTTGAGTAGGCAAAACGCATCTGTTCAGAGTAAAAGACTCAGTGGCAGTCATCTAGAGCTGCCATGTTTAATTCGCACTGTTCAGCAGAAACCATCATCCTCACTTTACAAACCATTACATATTTGGTCACACTACCGAATTTTTAATTCTTTGCATTTTACTATATGCTGGGTTCTCAGTGAATAATCCTTTGATAGCATATTTGTTTAAATTCCCCCAAACGAACGACTTATTCGAACATGCGCATAATCGATCGTAATAAGACAAAATATTTTATGGATACCGATGAAGTAGGGACACGATGAGAAATGAACACATGTTTGAGGGACTCACTGGTGATGTAACCATACGACGAACACTGCACACAAAGCTGACAAACCGGATCGTGGTTCATCAGGATCCTTCGTAGTCTGAACGTTGGAGGACTAAATTTGGAATGCTAACCATTAAAAATCTGAAACGTTTACTGACGAATATTTATCGACAGACAAGTAATAAATCATTGGCCTTAAACGGTTTTCTGAAAGATAAATTTGGCACACAACGATCATCCGTATTTGGCCATTTCGGATGGGTCATTCCAATATACATATGTGCAGTCACAATACACATATTTGTCGATTTGGTCTACACGAAAGATAATTCACAGGAACTGTTTTTCTTACTTCGTAAAATACAGAGGTGATGAAAACAGCTTCTCTAACTCCGCTGTATGTGCCCGAATACTATCGATTATTTACTCCATGATTTTCCTCGTTGTACTCAAAGTACTTTCGAAGAAGTCGCTAGAGTACGGATTCTGGCTACTCAGTAACCAATAAACCATGCTGTCTGGAAAGAATCGAATAATAATGCTGCATTTTTATACATGAGTCTCCACGCTGCCAAACACTGGAATCGATTAGCCACTCTCTTTTGTTCGTAAACTTCATCGAAACCACTTTGATACTCGCAACATGAAAACCCTAGATAACTGCTGCAGAGATTTATCAGGTAACCTATTGTTAATATCCACTTTCTTGACTGACTGCTATTTTCACGAACAACTTAATGGAAGCTTTGCCAATGTTACAACTCATGTAGTTAGCGGTGCTACATAAAACTCAGCAGTTTCTCTATTAAGCTCAAACAAATAGGGAGTTGGCTTTTGAGCAACAAGTATTCTAATATGTTCAGTTTGATGGTTTTCTGCACGGTTCTAGTGTCGTTAGCTTTACCGAATTGTTTTTATCTGCGGATACGGAAAACGAGACTTTCTTCCAGGAACCGCATACCGCTAATAAAGTATTCCTCCGGGATATATGGCTACTAAGACGGACTTATTCTCTGAAATTTAATTTGCAACGAGACCACTGATAAGCGAAAAATTAATTTTTCGCACTTTAGCTTTGCAGGCTTCAGTACCACATCCTCGATCAAATTCCAGACGTTGGGCTTTCTGTCCGAGCGACATGACTAATAGGGTTTTGTGCTTTTATCCGAAAACTCCGTAGAGCAAGACACCTGATTTACTCAGTAGTCGTATGCACAGTTAAACTGCGGTCATTTTCCTGCACTGTTTTTCCCATATCAAGTCGCACACGGTCTGTAGTTCAAATACGAAGTGGTTGTGCATTCTGAGTAGAAATTTCATGCATTATACCTCGGCCAACTTCAGCCCACCTACGCGTATACTGAGATCAAAAATTTCTGGCCAAGCATACCTCAAGGCAGCAACATCGACTAGTATGAAAACAGCAACTGATGATGCCACTTGGTGTGACAGAAAATTTCCTGGCTGAAATGTCAGAATAGGTATCAAAAACGCTATTTATACATTAAAAGGCAAAAATAAAGAGGTAAAATTAAACGCCCTTACTTACATATTTCATTCTAAACATTGTCTGGCGTAGTCATTTGTCGGGGTTTCACTTCAAACTTAAATGTCCAACTTCAAACACTTTACTACTGATTTCGTCAGACATCCTCAATTTAAACGTTTCCATCCCAAGATTCCGAGCTGGGTCGATCCCATGAAACAAGTAACCCACCTATAAACATAACTTAAAATCGGCTTGGAAATAAATATGGCGTCAGTACAACAACATGAAAAGATGCGAAACAACTTTTTGCATTTCCTCTATATATATATGTATATATATTAGGTATTTTGCTTTTAGTGATTTTAGGATTAGTTCTGCAGACCGGTCATGCAGCATTTGTGCCACTGATGGCGGTTCTGAGTCATATACACCAACTTGTCCAACCAAAATCAGTCATCGTCACTTGGGCCGCATCAAGGAAGGCGGGAAATACCAACCGAGATCAAAATCGGAGCTAACCTCGTCATATGTATGTACCAACTCTTAACGTGACCACCACGTTGTTTAAAAAGATCAGAAAAAGGTAGATTACCAGGAGGCTTAAGAAAAGACAGGCGATTCAGAGCTACTACCTCAGTCAGGTGATGATTAACCGCGCACAACACGACGACGCACCTCGCCATTGCTCACTCAATAGTAACACCAGACAAGAGCAACGATTCGGAGACATGGGTGGTCGAACACAGAAAGTCGCCGGGCATCCTTAACATGGACAGGTCAGGTCTCGAAACCGTAAAGAACTTTTAAAACAACGGCATTGGACTCCATTTCCTTAAGGGAAAGTCGTGTCATGGTGGCACTACAAGTGTTGCAGGTTCGCGAAAGCTGCTTTCGTTTTTGCAGCTCGTGATTTGACTTTCTGCCAAACACCCACCAAGTGTGATCAGATTCCTAAGGCGCTTAAAGCCAGTGACTATTCCCAAACGATCAACACAAATGGGAAATGCAGATACAGACCCCTCTCGAATATCCCAAGCAGATATCGTACCTGCGTATCTCAATCACTAAATGGTCCAACGAGGGTTGAGTTTGCTGTGCGTTGTCAATCAGCAAGACGATACTATCGGCATACTCCAAGTCAAATCTTCCTTGGGATGAGGTCAACTTCACCATCAAAATGACCAAATAAAGCCATAAGCCCTAACAGGACATAGCTTGTGACTGCACAACCAATTGAGAATTGACAATTTACCCCGATCCTCACCAACATGTGTCATGCTGCGCATTTATCAGCGGAGTCAAAGGCTGCGCGAATGGCGAAGAACACGATAATCGTCAGCATTTATAAATCAGAATGTTGCTTTAACGCTTGTTGGAGGATGAATATTTGATCGGCTTATCCACAACCAGTGCAAAACAGGCACTTTTCACTAGTTCGCTCTTTTCGCGCATTGTACAACCTGCGAAGAATGAAGGACTAGTGCAGACTCGAGGCCATCAGGATTGGGCTAATGCCCTTATGTTTGGCGCTTTCACTGCGAGAGCCTTTCTCATAGATGGAAACAACAACCGACTATCACCAAGAAGAAAGGATGTTGTCAAAAACTTAAAATTCTTTGATAAGTTTCATTCCTCCATCCCTAAACAGAGGTGGAGGAAAGCCATCGGAGTCCAGCTCTTTATGACGTTTTAAGGCTCGGATTTTGCTAAAGATCGCCTCAGTTTGTGGATTTGTTGTAACAGGCTACAGGAAGCTTACCGAAATAGCTACTAGAGGTGCTGACCCCGGGAGACAATCTAGACTTTGTTCGAAAGTGCTCCATTCAGCGTAAAGGATGTCGCTGCTGTTTGTAGATGAGCGAACCTTGAGCTTCATAGATCGCTATACTCACATCAAATCCTTTCCTACGGGTAACTCGGATGAGGTGAAACAGCCATTAGCCCCATAATGTACCATTTCCAAAGCTGATGAGAACCAGCACGCAAGGTTTTATTGAGTTCAAGTCTCGTTACTAGCCGTGCTTACTTATACTCGCTACCACCCAGGAGGAACTGGCATGCACTTAAGAGACACAGGCTAAGCAGAAATCTAGTGTCACAACGCCACGGGTCAGGCTAACAGAATATAAGGCAGCCCTGATCAGCAACCAGTGAGTTAGTCTCGATTCCAACTGTTCAGATAGTATATTTCGAAAGAGTACAAGGCAAGTCAGATCAAAGAGCTTGCCTCAATCTAACTATGGCCAAACCGTACGTCTTTGGGACCCAAAAACACATGAATAGCCTAGCGCGAACAACGCGTGGAAGAGGTCTAGTACAACCGGCGGTCTTGTAGGCAGTGCTGCCATTTCTAACTAAAATCGAAATGATCACTGACTTGAAGCGGGCGGACGCCATGCGGTGTTCCGGAGGTTAGAACCTCTGCAGCTCGTACTGACAAGGAACAGTCGATGGTCTGAACACAGGGATAACAAAAGTTCCCCTTTTTCAGAACGAAAAGAATCCGAACCAAAAAGACCACCTTGATGAGCTTAATTCGAGGACATCCGACCGATTCCATCATTCATGTCCCCTGCCAAAATCATGATGTTACCAAGCCTTGCTTTTCTTAGAGGTACTATGGCGTTTTATGAGCAGTGCCCTTGATTGCATTTGGACTGCAATCTATTGTTAAATGCGTTGAGATAGAAAACAGTTTGCGCTTACCAGATTGATGGGTTATTTGTTCTGTATGAATCTCCACGTCTCACTGCGCATAGCCGGCTGCTGATCGGGATCCAGCCAGGTAATGTAGCCCAAGCCCTCAGAAATACTAGATCAGGATATCAGTCGGAAAGCAGAGCTGGGGTCTTCAATTTGAGTCTCTTGTATGTAGTACACGGTGGGCTAAGGTCTCCAACTCACAAGATAAGCACCCCTGTTGTTCTACACTCATCAATATCCACACATTTAATGTGTTTAGTTTAATGGCTAGTCCAGAAGAAAACATGATATCAGCCGGGGTATCGGAGGGATTTGGATGCTATCTGAGGGAGAACGCGAGAAAACTGCGGTTGGAATCGTTCCAGTGATACTATCACTAGCGTATCCGACTGTAGTTCCTGAGGAATATAAAGAAATGGAGTACCACTCTTAACTTAAACAAACCGTTGTGTACGGCGGAAGGTCCATCTTGAAAATGGAAACAGAACGAGAAATTTTTGTTCAAAGATCATTCATTTGTGTAGTGTGCTTTGTGGGCTGTTATGCTGCTCCGTCGACGGTGCATCTCTGACCTATGCGCGGCCAAGTGCTTTCTTCAGGATAGCAGAATCATTCCACGTGATCAGGAACCCGGTTTATCGGTTCGTATGCCTGTGCTGGAAAACCCTGCGGATTAGCTAAAAACGGCAAGGGGCAGTAACCTTATTTGATGCGGCATTTTTAAGGTAAACGTTTTCCAATTGAAGACTCATCACGCCCTCAATGCTGTGGCTGCTTGACCGTGGCCATTTGCCCAGCGGCTTGGACACATTATATTCAAGACCTACCACTTGGCCGTACGGTTACCCAGAAACCAGGAATGCACTCCTTGAAAATGAATGTTGAGCACTGAGTTACGAGATTTTTTTTCTTTTATTAAATTCCTGTATAACTGGAACAAGTGTCACATCAGTTTCCCAGCTGGTTTTGCGTCCACTGGATGCAGTATTTCGTGTTATATATTTAATTTTATGATACGAAACTGTTATCGTTTTAAATGTAACATCAGCGGTTGCAGTGGCTATTTTCCTCGTTTTTTTGGGAACTACACAAAAACCTACTGTCAAAGACTGATTTCTCCCGAACGCTGTTTCAGATGCACTGGAGTTTCTTGGAATTCTCAGGGTTACTGTGAAGGAAGGCAGTGCTTCTGTTGCCAATTACGCTTTATCCTTCATCTATAGCTTGCAGTTTTCAGTACTGTGGAGTCGATGATGAGTAAGCCGTGCACAAAAATCATTCGTACATTTAACCGAAATCGCGCTTTTGATTGACCTATTAATTATTTTGATAAAAAGCAAAATCAAATCATGGCTTTCAACGGCAACGTTTGGGATAATTTAAGTGATAAATCTTTTGCATAATCCTGCAAAATCCGTTAATTTTCTAGAAGGGAAATATATTGTCTCCACTGGTTAACCTTACTATGCACTTAGGCTAGTCCGGTTGGATTCCAACTGTCTCTGGAGCCCAATGTTTCTTTCTTGTCAGCTGCAACCCATAATCATTTTTGCTTTGTTTTCAACCACTATAAAGGTGATCTGTGAACAGGGATTCAATTTAATAGATTTTCTCAAGAAGAACAATGAGGTTTACACATCAGTTAACTTGTTAAATAGAAGATTTGAAAGATTAATCCAAAAGTTCATGACAAATCAGGTTCCTATCAATAGTTTATCGAGGGCTTACAGACCATCTTCGGTGCAAACGCTTTGTGTACCTGGCTATTCTCAACAGAGATAAAAAATTCATGCAGTGGTTTCGTGTTTATTGCAGATATTGTGGAATAGAGCAATTTCAGTACCCAATCGATAAGTGCGAATTACCTTGTCACCACGGGTCCGCCGGGCTGCCCAAAGTCAACAAGGTATGTTAAACAACCATCTGCCTAGTTGGAAAGGATTTCGTTTCTTTTGTATTACTTTCCGGAATCGGTAAGTTGTGGTCAGGGCCTCATCTAATTCTTCGGAGGCTTTTGCATCAAGTGAACTTTAATGGACACCAAACATTGGTAAGATTTGCTGATTTCGTTTCCGGTAACCTTCATTCACCTCCATATCTGCTCGCATATTATAGAACGGGCCGTCAGTTTGCTGGAAGAGTACGATTATTTAACCGGTTCAGCCTAAATTCATAATGCAATTTCTAAATTCTCCTAAAGGAAGAGCTACAAATCTCTCGCCTAATTGCTTTCGGCTTCAGAAAGGTCCTTTGGAAGAATTGAAATGAAATTATGAGTTTAATCGGTTCGAAAGACAGTTTCGGATCTCCAATGCTAAAGGATTTATGTAGAATGGAAAAGCCAAACTAATAGAATTGCGCAAGATTAGGACAGGAAGGATGGGTAGTGTCTGAACTGCTCTTTGAATTCAAGCAAAATAGTTCAAGATGTGCATAAGTTCTAAGATCATTGAGCTTATTTCTTGATATGGCCAACAGTATGCTAAATGAAATTACACAACGTATGGCAGCATGCGTTGTTTTCAGAGCTACTGGGACTTTACTTTGTATCGGTTTGTACTCACTGACTTTCTAATAAATTATAGGTCATGTTAAATCTTTTGTTGCAGCGCACACCATTTCGTTTTAGAGTGCACCAGCAAATCACCACTGATTCAAAGTTGATAGAATGCGTGTACAAACTTATCGAATTTAAGTGGAAGGCAACATGTTCCGCTTCTTTCGTTTAAGGCTGACTGAACTGTAAAGAATGATTTCAGTTTCACTCGCGTTCTTTATTACTCGGATTTAGGCATATATAGTTTTGAAACTGAACCACACTAGGCTTAGACTTGTCAGCAGCGGGGTTGTTAGATGTTCCGTATGTTATTTGGGTCTTCTATGTGAACTTCATATTAGTTTGCATTAGTTTCGCACCCCATGATGTTTCACACTCGAAAAATAACGAGTGCTAGTGTGGGTATTGATAAAGTCCCAAACGCAACACTTAATTCCCAATTTAAGACCGTAATTATAAAATCACGAAGCTGAAGGTCCATTTGCTCATTAGTCGTCCAAAAACAGAATTCGGTGATTAGCATCGACCCATCCCATAGGGATAGGCAGACAGATTTCAAGAGAGAATACCTTCTACACTTTGGTTCGTGCTAGTTAATTGACGAGATGTTTGACTAATTCAGTTGTTGGCGGATGCATTCAGCTTTGTTTGTTTCTATTAGTGTTTTCCTAAGGCAGGTTCAAATCGTTCGACTGATACCTAAATGCCAAGTGCATTAAATTGACTGAGGAACGGTCAAACAATTAGAAGTACAATATGCGTGTAAAAGTTGAATGAAAATGATGGAATCGAAAGGTCACACGAACAAAGAGGCATCATGTGAACTGTTTTTCAGCTGAACCGAAACCTGGAGTCAGGATACTGTGTAAGAGCATAAACACAATAAAACTATTAGTAATATTTTTCATTCCCAAGTGAACTATTTTGGTTCACCCGACAAACACTTATTGGTATCAGACAAACTCACGTGGAATAAAAAGGTAGAAAATGACCAACCAGGGCCAATTTTGGGATAATACCGCAATCCTTGGTTTCGTCAAAAATTAATTGTTTTTTGTTTAGAGGATCTTGATAATCAAATTCAGTGAGTAGAGATGGCCGAATTGGACAGTAGACACCAGGAGACGATACACAATCACATCATATAAACAGGTAAGCTAGTGTGAACTACTATTCCCGTCTGTCATTCGATTGACTGGCATATATCTAATTAACTGTGAACATACCTATCTAACTGGCTGTCAGGCATGAAAATTATGCTGGTACAAATGAAATTAGGAAACATGTTGTTAAACCAACTGGAGTAATCAAATAGTCGTTATATTTTGCATGTGCTCGCCCCGTTTGGGGCTGGATAGACATATATTTGTGACGCGTTCCAACAAGAGTAAAACAGCTGCTCAGCATTTCTAACTGTGAGCTGGGTTTCAGTGTTGTATGATGAATCGTTGACCTCAAGTCAATGACTCCTAAATGCTTGTATCTAAAATTTGCTTTAGCAGTGCCCTTGACAGACTCGCGTTACATATAGGATGTGTTGTTCAATTAGCAGAATTATTCAAAAAATACCGGAAGTTTGCGATATAGAATCACCCCACAATATTCCCAACGAAGTTCTTGTTAAATCATCTACTTGCGTCCAAACAAACAAATTTGGCTATGAACATAACGAAACATCCCAGTCTTCAGCTTTCTGCACGAGTTTTCTGTCGATAGACGTGCAGTGATTGTACATGCGCGACTTCTATAACTTCACGGAAAATATAACAACTGCCAGTGACATTTACTGTGAGTCGCAACGTTGTATGATCCGCCCAAACATAATAAACCAAAATGAGGCTGAATCCAGTTCATCGGTATTGGCACGGATCCCAAAGGAGCGGAGAGACATTCAGATACACAAATAAGATAGAAGCAGTATATCACAATTTTCAGCATGCGTTTCAGTAAAAATGTCGACTACACTCGTTGCATGATGATAGCTCTTCGCCGGAGAAAATTTGAAAAAACAGTTGCTAATATCTGAAGTCTTACGTAAATACCACACTCATGTCCCAAACCTATCGAAGTCGTTCACTTGTAACAAATCTCAATTCACCCCGGATTTTTGCTTACTCATATACCAAATCTCTGATTCAGATAAAAGATTACAATATTTAAGTTGTCCTTATCAAAGTTTTGTAGAAAAAGCCCAGTCGAAAAGGGAACGAGTTCGCATGCACTCAATGGGAGAAATATTGAAGTTGCATAAATTATGCCAGCAAACAGTTTTTGATAACGTTTCTCCAAGCAGTGTTCCCTATTTAGGAAGTGGTCTGTCTAAACGGATTTGTCAAAAGTGAAAAGGGAGATAAAGCACTTACATTAGTCTGCGTGGAAGAATCCCAGCGTTTATCTGACACACAACTGCTACCATTCGTTTTGCTCAGAGGCCTGTAATGAAATCTTATTTATTTTCAATTGTTCGGTGTCGACAAACATTCTAGACAACTTCAGCAGAAATGGAAACAATCTAGCATAACTGGCGATCAGAAATTTTTGGAATCATTCTTCTTAGGTATTTTTCACCGGTGATTATTTTCATGCAAATCGCTTGAAATAAAGCCTTGACACGGTTTTGACAATCCCGATTTAGCAGGTACAAATGCAGTTCATTGCCCCCCCTCCAAAACAACTGACTGGAACATCACACCGCGAGAGAATGCTACAGAAGTCAAATTCGATTTACTTATCTAAAATAAAGACCTAGACTACCTTGGGTGATCTCTCCCGGAAGGTTTCGATCAACAAACGTTTTTTGATAAATTATAGTGCTTCACATGTTTTTTGACAAGGCCGTGACTATAGTCTATTTTGGAAGATTAAATTGGCATTAGTGCTGCGAAGTTACTTTTCAAGACAAAATATCTAACACTCACAAAACCTGATATTTCGCACCGTGTTTCCACCACTGTATTCTTGGTTGGGTGAATTTCACACGAATAAAAGTCTGTCATGGTTTACACTGTTTTTCAACAACCAATAAATGGCCAATTTCACTTGATTGACTAGTGCTACGTTCTACAATTGGTGCATTAATCACAGTGAGCAGCTATAAAAACCAGAGGGGAATTAAATTTTTCAGACCAATTCATAAGACAGTCACAATGATGGTTAGAAAACCAATTTTATTAGTATCATAATCTATCATTTTTCCAGCTCCGTTTGGTAACCCTCCTAGTTTGTCTCACCATCATAGCCGCCCAGCGTCCTTGCATCAAATTTTGCTACAGAACCGGTATCAATTTCTGCGGTTGTCGTAAGTTGCTCAAAATATTTGTTGCCAGTCATTGTTTGCGAACCAATCCCGATCTACGCAAATTGTCTGAATGCAATAAATCTCTCGTTTGTAGCACGAGCACAAACAAAGAACGTCACCCTTTTGGAAGAGAAGTGCAATGCATGTCCAGGGTGCCCGGAATTTTTCAAAATGTGTTACGAACCTCCGTATGAATATCCTTTCTACTGTCCCCGGAAATGGGGATGGGAAGGCGAAGATGGAGATGATCTGGATGAAGAAGACGATGGTTGGTGAATTAGTGCAAGTGTTTGAATAAAATTTAAATTTATTCATTTGTTCTTGTTATCGTGGATTATTTGGCGAATAGTTAACATTTATCAAGATTGAACTGATTAAACAAATAACTAAGTAATAGACGAAACATGACTATCGGGCGTAGTCTCTACTGCGGCTATCTGAGATGTGACCTGAACCCTCCATGGAAATGGGTAAAATCCGAATGAATGAAACTTTACATTGGTTTTCAATTAAATTCTCAAAGTCCGTTTACGTCCGTATGACCAATCTATTCCAAATTTATGGTTTCGTCATCGGTTATCATCGGAACAGTTCGGGTCTTAAAATGGACGAGGCGTGTGGCTTGGTGCAAACCATGTCCGCATTCGTGGGCCATAACGTGTTATTTGCCCTAATATTTTGTTCATTTTGATTGTGTGTATTGTGAAAATAAAGTTACCAATTTAGGCATAAGGAGTAGCTGCACTATAAGTCACGAAATAGGTCTTAGCACACTCTCAAAAGATCGGAAGTCAGTATTCGGGAACGTGTATCCAGTGCAAACAAACAGTAGAAGCGTAATATTTAGGCCGTTTGTTACCAACCAGAAAGCGATACATCTTACCCTAAAGAAGGTTTTGTAGCCTTATAACATTAATCATTTTTAATCAGCAAATGCAGTTCGACTCAGAACCTTGGACGCACATCCATGGCTAGATGACTATCTTTTTTGAGCTTACTGATCCAGTTCAGATAAAGACTAAACCAGGAACCAATGAGCTAACGTTTTATTAAGAACAAAAGTAAAACCCAGCTTTGCTAATCACTTAAAAGAATAGAAGAATATATATGCTGCCATTTTCCTAGTGCTTTTATCCATTCTCATTGAATTTTAAGTTGCCACAGAAAAGCTTTGTACAATGAGTTTCAAAGGAAGCTTGTGGAACTTCACGGAATGAGTCGTTATCAGGATAATCGAGGAGTCGGTACTTTATTCTTAACTGGACGTAAATCCGAATAAGCCCCTGAATGTAAGCTGCTCAGTGCATTTCTGAATCAGGCACATGTTACCAATATCTGGCATTTTATGGGTATCGTTCACAACTTCCTTGTTGTTAAGTCCAAATTGTATGTGGCAGTGGCATAACTGAAAAGCACTAATTATCATCGCAATCTCGAAGCTGCCGTAGCAGGACCATAGTTTACCGAATTATTCATAAATTGCCGAATGTGTCGAAAACAGCCAACATCATTTTCCCCCGTTTTTAGAAGACCATTATTTTGGTGTCAAATGCTGAATACTCTGTATAGGGGCTAAGTGGAATTCGATAACAACAGCAGTTGGAAAAAGTTAATTCTTGTCGGGTAAATTAACTGGCCACGATTGGACCAAGTGTATTAATTTACTGTTGCTTATACATGTTTTCGTGACAAATGGCAAACCCGTTTTAAATTGTTCCCGTCGATACTCTTGATAGTATTCGTTGTTGAATAGAAAATGTCATTCCTGAGAAATAAACCAAAGCTGTTTGCTCGCGTACGATTAAAGATTTACATTCAAATAGTCAAGGCTATTCGAAGTTTAAGTTGAAAAGCTGGCTGTTTAAAAATGTCGGAGTAAACGTCAAGCGTCTAATGTCTACTAATAAACCGTTCGCCTAAAGCGGACGAGTTTAACTGCTAGTGGGACTTCGGAACAATCGGGATTATTACACACTGGTATCTATGCAACAGACACAACTGTAATTAATTGCGCCACTCTGTAGGTGACTAGATTTGAGCAAGTTCAGTACATGTTGCTTTAATACAAGAGATTGCAAAATGTCTGGGGAAAGAAAGGAATCCCTTAGATCCCATATTTAGAAAACTTATCTAAGCTTTGATACAAAATGATGATGGCTCTGTCCATGCTAATCGTGGACAACACAATGTGTACTTGATATCTCCCTAGACTCTTGTGAAATGCCACGAACCTCAGCAAAACTCCTCAATGTATAAAATGTATGTAATTGGTTTGTAATTGTCAGTTATCTTCTTCAAATTCCACCAAGGTGCAGCAAAGACCAGTTTACCACAAGGAAGCACGGGCAACTCAGCGCACACAACGCCGGAATTTGTTCCAAATAATTATAAAGGAAACAACGTGGCAGATCATATAAGCGGAAATATTCGACTGCTACTCACCAAAACCTCAGACACGAGTTGCCCATTTTGCTCAAATCGGCAGACTGGTCAATGCTGCGTAGCCGAGCGCAAGCTCTAACAAGGCCAGCTGATTCCGAAAATTCTGCGCAGCTTGTTCGTTGACCCTAATTCGAAACTGGTTATGCAAATCAGCTAGGCGGATCTGTGCCTGTCGAAGCCATTCTCGGGAAAATCGGAATGCAAACGGAAAAGACAAGTTTAGCTGAGAGCATCTGAAATTCCGGTGATGGCAAACACACTAATGGAGCGGGATGCAAACTAGGGTATTCTCTTCATTGCCTCTTAGGAAGCTCGGATCAATCATATTATATTTAGGCGATCTTCGCTATGGACCTAACGTTGAAAGAAAATTTTGAGTTGATTTTGTTAACCTTGTACGGTTGCCGTTTGCGAGCATGTGGGATGAATTCAAATGCTGCTTTCCCGAGAAAAGGTGGTCATCATTATCCACTGCTATAAAATTGAGCATCAAATTTACGGAGAACGGTTCCTTTTCTCGCAGGCGCCCTTATGAAAACAGGGGAGCAGTGACTGCTGAAGATTTGATTGGATTTGATGTCGCAGGTTTTTAAAAATGTTCCATCTGTGGCGTATCATTTAAGTCGTGCGTTCTCTCAGTCGTTTAATTTAGTCGAGACATTTCATAGAACTACAAAAACGAATAAAATGATGTTTTCTCCCAAGTAGTTGGTTGCATCATACAAACTGTGATTATTGCGCCGTCAGTTGTAGCGCATACGCTTCTACTGACTCCATTAATTTGGACTTGCTCTTGTAAATCTGACCACGTCATGAACAGTATATTTGGGATCATTCGTAGTTTCCGTTATGACGTCCTCGCCAACGGGTTCAATTAAACGCTTGACTGGATACTGTTTTTAGACCCAAAAGCCAACTGATATTCACGTGATACTTTGTGCATAATGACCACAAATGAACTAGATTGGCGTTTTTCAGTACTCCGATGGCAAACAGCAAGCAAAAATTGTCGCTGCCAGAAACATACCCAAAGCCACTGGCCGTCTTTGAGGCATCCGATACGGTCGGCTGAAGGAAATACACGAAAAAGAAAAAAAATTAAAGAGTTTTAACAAATGTCAAAGAGAAACTATGAACGGATTAGGGTAGATCGCAGTGAAAACGTAGCCAATGTAAATACACAGAGGTGAGGTCAACAACAAATTTGGCTACTCGAATGGCAGCAAGCACCATTTTGATCAAAATGCAATAAAGCTTACTATATAAAAATAAAAGCACAAACTCGCCACAGAACACCAATGAATTCATTCACAAATAGTAGAAAGAGCATAGAGTTTATCCGAGTGAGGTTCAGAATTGGCCAGACCAATGCATGAGACAGAGAACTTTCTCAAAGACATGAATGTATCAACAAACTAAACCAAGAATCATTTTAAACAAATCCAGAAAAATCTTGAAAACCATTAAACTGATTCTTTTCATATCGTTCAGCATGAATGTAAATGATTGGTTTTTCCGCGAAATACATTGTGCCAAACGGGATAAAATCACAAGAATGGAATCATCGGCAAAACCAATCGAAATTGCAAAGAGAGAATTGCAGAGTTATAGTTATTAATGCGTTGATAAGTGGAGCAATTTGAAAATCACGTGCAAGAGTAGAGAAAGAAAGAGAACTCCTTCAAAATCAAGTTAAAAAAAATTAGATTTAGCTCTGATTCTTAGTGCGCAATGACTGCATGTCATTGACTGTTTTCAGTGCTATCTAGATCGTGAGGTTTCTACTAGCTTTTGCATACATCAAGTGACAAATCCCGGAAATCTGTCCAGACTCCATCGGAACAAGCCAGCTGCCGCAACCGTTAAAAATAATCAGAATGTTCTACCGTTTTCTGTCTAATGCACTATTACGCGGGCCTTTGGAAAACAGATTATTGCCTCAATCTTAACTGAAGAATTTCATCCTGAAGTTGAGTCTTTGAACCAAATGACTCCCTGGAACGAAATTCAAGGAAACTTGCTTTGACCTCTTTCATTTATTGGCGTTTGTTTGCCTATATTTCCGGTTGTCTAAAGCCGACTCCTCAGTTTTTCTGGTGTTGCCCAAACCATCTGCCTACCCCTGTGTCGCTGAATGTGTTCCAACCAATGGGAACAATAAACTGTCGTTTTACTTGATGAAGAGAATCCAGTCGATATCCATTCAATGCATTTTTTGTAGTTTCAGAAAATATGCATAATTCCAAAAGAAACCACTTGGACACGTTACTTTTCAATCGTAGCATATGGCTCGGTGCCGTTGCCAGGTCAATAACATTATTTTTTACTGCGAGGAAATTTTTATATTTCACCTTGTAATAGGTTCGAGAGACTCGTGGCCATCACGGACTATTAGGTGGAATCAAGTATCGTCATATCGGAAATAGATACAGCGCTGGTTTGCAACAGCTCTAGCTTACAGTGTAAATCGAGGACACAAGCAGTCAGAAAGGGCGCGCAACGTCTGCACCAACAATGCACTATTAACCTTTCAACGATGAGGGTTAAACGAATTTTGCAAATATTGGCAACTCTATTCACAGTTACCTCAGAACATCCAAACGGTCTTTCGCGGAAGAAAACTTCGTGATCTGCCGAATGATATTCTTCGAGGTCTTCTTTTTACACTAAGTGTTGACAACCCCGAAAGGGAAACGAAACAGAGACGGACTTGGAATCGTTAACTTGAACTCGCTGCAGTGGTTTCGCTCCTGTTGCAACCTACTGGTTAAAAATAATGATTGTAAACGAGTTAAATTTATTTATTACTTTTTTGTCCTGTTATGGTCAGTTTCCAGCAAATTCTCCATGTGATCCTCACTAGTACTCAGCAAGAAAGCGCTAGGGAAACGCTTTATCCCCGAATAATATTCCACTCTTTCGTCCATAAAATGATCAAAGATCCCTCCAGTAACATATGTGAATGCACTAACTACTGCTGTTTTAGGGCTTGCCCCTTGTGTCGGCTTAAATTGGTCGCATCTTCTAAGCCAGTTATACCACTGTTGAACTTTGCAATCATGAATTTTATGAATCACACAAGGAGAAATTCAAAAAGGATATCCCCTTAACCAAGCGCATCCACTCATCTGTTGCTCTTGTAGATCATTCCGAATGGTTTAGTCCTCAATGTGAATGAAATGTACGTCCCCATATTAGGGTCTACACAGCGGAAATGGCATTGTACAATTCCTACTGTACGCCCAGTCAGGGCAAAAACTAACCATTTTTGGCTTTCCACAAGAGTTCTTAATTTAACATACAAATCAACGCGGACTTTAGCTGGATAAAAAACAACCTGAAGCAATATTGGCGTAAACAGGTAGGTGCGGTGGCTTCATCAAACAAAACGCCACGACTAAATCATTTTCTTTAAGTGAACACCATGTTAATTGAAACTCCCTCATAATTTGTTTCTTAAGTTGAAGAACTACTCACTGCATTCATTTATTGATGTCCTCGTACTAGAACTGCTTTTGAGCACTTTGTAGAGGGTTTTCCCGCTTGGACTGAACTGGAGTCCAAACTTACCATTAAGTTACAAACTACAGCATATGTTGGAAAAAGGAACACAATGATTAGTAAAAACCGAATTTACTTGGTTTGTTTTTGACGTCCAATTCATGGCATTTTTCATTAGTGACCAATTCTAGTCTATTTATTCCTTCTTCCTTCATTAACAATATTAAAAAGTCTATCCTCGGCAAAACTCCCATTGTATTTTTAATGGTCGGGAAGCAAATGCATGTGTAACTCTTCGAGTTCGAAAGAACAGCATGCATTTATTTATTCCTACTTGGTCAAAATCGGTGGACTTCGGCCTAAAAATCTGCTTGCATGAATTGCCTTTAACCAAAACCTTAGGAAGATCTCTAACCATTTAATTCTTGACTTTTGATTTTTCTCGTCTTTTGCTGTTTCTTTACTCAAATGAATTTAGGTTTTCTGAAGCGAATTCCTCTGAAACCAATTCAGTAGGTACTTGCATCCATCTCTATGCAAGGCTTGATAAAATTAATAAAACATTTTGATTGGATAATGTAAACAACACTATTTCACATCAAATCGATCGGCTTCCCATTTTCAAATAGCTTAACATTTAGAATAACAGATGAATCATTTGTGTAAGCCCAAGGAAGTAACAGCGTATTTGGAAAATGACATCGAAGGCGCTACATGTCGAACGCACCATGCCCCAGCAGACTCACTAAGGAAATGTAAAGCTGAACGTCACAATAAGCCCTCGACGAAAATCCCACTTCACGACTGCTTATTCTGCTCTTTATCGACTTTGAATAATTTCTTAAGCTCAATAGCTAAGCCAGAGTCGAGGAACTATCGAGAGCTTCACTAGGTTTGTATTTTTAGCCTAATGTTTTCACTAGCAACCAAATCGAATTCCTAGTCTCCGTCAGTTCTCAATTCATTTATATCTTGCACCAGCATAGACAAAGACTTCATTCTCTCAAGCTGTCAATAAGTGCACCCTTCTAATACAGCCTAATGCCTAGGGATTAGAACAAATGCCAGCAAAGCCTCCCTAAAATGCACGTAAATATTTGCTTCTGAATTTTCCACCAGTTGCTTCGTGTGCCACCAATCATGAAAAGCCAGGTTGTCCGACCACAAAACAAACTACATTAAATTCACACCTCTGCTTTCAATACACTTCAGGTGTCATGCGTTGAAACATGAGCCCATGATTATTGTTTGACGACACGCATTTAAGAAAACCAACTAATCAATAAACTGACTAGTTGAATTTTTCACCCCGTCCAACAAGGCCAATTCTATAGTTTAGTTCATTACAAACTCATTGTTTCACTGGATCCAAAATGCAACCAGCACAGGGATTTGCATGGTAATTCCTTGTTTCATCCTAGTATTTTCCACCGCCGGTGGACATGGCTTTCTTCTACGTCAAACCAACTGTGATTACAATAATTTAAGTGAACTGACGATTAAGACTTTGTGACATTCAGCAAGTATTGCAGTGCAAACTTGTCGAAGGATTTGCTTGAAAATAGCTTTCGGTTACATCGTCAAATCAAATGAAATATTTTCATCATCCGGTAGCTCCTTTTAGCCCAGGATGTTTCCTCTAAGCATATTTTATACTTTATCTTGATAAAAACAATAGAATCATACTAGGAAGCAGGTCTGAATGACGTGTTAGAAACCACACTGGTTTTGGCCTTCAAATGGCTAAGTAAGGTTGGTGGTGGAGGCCTTAGGCTTGTAGTCGGTTCCTGGTCCTGAAAGCCTCTTGAGATCTCCACAATAGACCCCGCTTCTGAAATAACCTGCACATTACATTCTACTGGCGGTTTCCACTAAAAGCTAAGGTACTGATGGTAACGCTTCCACAACAGTCAACTGATGTGGCCGGGTTCTAGACTGCACCAAGCACTGGATGCCAAAGTTTTATTGCGCTAAAGGAATAAGTTTTTGGTTTTATGAATTGTTGAAGCCATTGTTCATTTGAAAAAGGCAGTTAGAATTCTCCAGTTATCTGATGGCTATTTTGTAAGCGAACGGCCAGTTAAACACAGGACATATCTGAATTCCACTCGGAATTCACCCTGACGTCCACAATCCGGGTAATACAATCAAGTGGCATTCAAGTTAGTATTCGGTCGGCAGGTTTGGGAAGCTGAAATAGAGCGCAAAACTGCTTATTTCACCTCTGACTTAAATCCTACACAGCCAATGTTTTCCTAAGGAAGTGAAACTGCAATTGCAACATTTCACCGCTTGATAGCAGTCAAATAGGTACCAGAGTAATAGAAGCAATTTCATGGCAAAGAAAATGCCGTAAACTTGACAGGGGGATTAACTCAAATTCTTAGTTCTCAGAACTTTCTGTTTGCGTTAACCAGCATAGTAAATTGTTGAACATTGTTTGCTATGAATGAAAGCTGCGTGGACCGTGTTCTATTTTCGGTCAGTGTATCAGCTGAATGGTAGGAGATGGCCGAGGGAAAATCATACTTCTCACAAAGGCCGAAACTTTACGACTCGCAAACTTCGGTGTTCTGAGGCAAACTTACGCTAAATGCGTCGATCATTTTTTGCTGATTGAACATGTTTCAAATTGTACTCTCTCGTTGTACTTCTATCGAAATAATAAAATGGTTAATTGCGAAGCACCCTCAAACTCAGTTTTAGGACTTAAAGTGTCAGGCGCAAATCCATCTACCTAGCACTGCATGTCCAACAGGCATAACATACGTGAAATGTTTTTGTGGAGTCTCATAATGATTCTTCCGAATGAACTGCCATGCAGCGTTAACATCCAGTTTGCCATTAAAAACCATGAAAGTGGTGGGAGTCTTCAGCAGTGAACATCCATCTCGGCCGAACTGGGACGCGAACATGGTAAAAACAATTGTCTAGAGGCGAAGGATGTGGAATGTTTATGACCCGTAACGAGGATAAAGAAACTGCGCAGTACTTCCATGGTTTTCAATGGCAAGTGGAATGGTGATGCTGTGTGACTAATCATTCTTGAAAACCAAGTGAAATCTTCTTCCAGTGAACACAACCAAGTTTCGAAATTTACAGAAATAGGATATTTTCATTTTCAAAATTTAGGGCAGTTCGCCAATGAAGCCTCAAACTTCACCTAATTTCCTCGGGAACAAAAGTAAAATCTGTCTCGAAATCCTGGCTCCCATTAAATTTCGGAGTTACTACTTTCAGTGGCATAAAATGAAAATGTAACAGCGAAATGTATAAACTGTACAGATACATGTCAAAAGCATCTTATGCGAGTTCCGGTTCACTCGGTAATATTGTACTAATGCCAACATAAGTTGGTTTTCTCTCAAAAAGGTTATAAATTCACAAATTTCGATGAAACGTTCACAGTCCAACAGTATTTTTGACGGTGACTACTGTCTGTCACCTGCGGTTGAATAGTTAGGGCTTCTCCCTGTCGGATTTAAGCTGATCAGTAATCAGTACAAATAAACAGAAGCACAAAGATGAACGAAATGTTTCTTACTTGTTTTTTCTCCAGGCTTTACGCCCGACCGCGACGATCATCTGAAGTTAAGTTAAGTAATCATTTAGAAGGCCATGACAAATTATCTATCATGAAAAATGGTACTGATTTCCCTGAAAACTGGGGTTCTCATGGGTTTTTAAATAATAATCCAGTAATCTCGTTGTACAATGTGTGCCCAACTCAAATACATCAGCCCATATTCTTCTAAAAAAACCTTTGATGATTCCGAGATGGCTTATTGCTGTCTGAAATTGCCTTGTTTAGCGTGGTCGATAGGTTCGCATAAACGGTTGCCAGTGAGGTGATTACTTAGTATTTGTTTACGTCATCACAACCCGGGATCCGAATCATGTAAACTGTTCTCGTCCGTCTGATTCACTTCTTTGTGACCTTTCTGGTAGAGGCACAGCCAAAAGTAATGAAACGAAATAAAATACCACCGTTTTATTTCATGTTCTCCTTGGAAGGACCCTTATTTTTTCTGTTAACTGGTTGAGAGTTAGATGGATCACCCAATTAAGAACTCATTTGACAAATAAAGCTTTTTCGCTCCAGTTGTTTGAGGTTTCTAAATGAATATTTCTTACCTATACTACTGCAAGAGGGCGAAACAAAATTATTTAAATAACATGACGAAACTGTTGATTTTCAGATTGGCTCTCCTACAAGTATGGGAAGAGTGCCAAATTATTGACGGAGCTATTGAATTTCTCAAACACAAATGACCAACTAAAACTTCAGGATATGGACCTGTCGAACACATCTCATGTCACCCAAAAGATTTCACAAAAGTGTGTTCCAACAGATATCATCCGGTTGCGTGAATTACAGTTGTCGAACCGATCTAGACGAGCAATCGTACATCTTTTACTGTCAACTGTCCACTAGGATTATGAATGCCAACTAAAAACTATTGAACCATTTCAGCTCTATTTCTGCTTGTCGCAAGCTGTTCAAAGATTGCATTAATGTAGCGTTCGTAATTCGCATTTGCAAACTACTTTAAATGAATTTCAGGAGAACATTCTGTTCAAAGGATTGTTTTATTAGTTGTCATTAGTTCGGAGTGCTCTAGTAACGGCAGCAAAGCAAGAACCATTGACTGTAAAGGCGAAAATGGGATCAGAATTCTGCCTTTTTGTTTCAAACGGAGAACACTTTCAGCTATGAATCTCATGCTTCAATTTTAGACAGCATATCAGCAACAGTCTGGCTTATTAAAAGATGCATCTGAATGCAAGCTGTCACACGGATGGACTGATATTTCCGTGCTTTTGCCCAATTGCAGATTTCTCTTCGATGCTACATTTCCGGGTAAGCAAATGAACCTTTTACGCATGGTCCATATTCGTGTTTGTTTTTGAGATAACATGTATGAATGTCAGCAAGAAAGAATAATTTGGACTTTACTGCTTGTTGTATGTAAGTAATCAATATTTTATGGATCATAACAAGTAAGCAAATGCACCCCTCTCTCCCACGGTTCTTGCTATATTTATTTTCGGAGAGAAGCCAATTTTTAACGATCCCTAAATTTCAATCTATTGCACAATAGGCCCATAAATGTCTCATCTTAGTTAGTGCATTACAAACTCTAGTGGTTGCAGGAATGAACTATTACCCAATCTGTGAATTTAGACAAATCTATGAGCCTGTTGGACCATAAAATTGACTCACTTCAAAAACTGTATAGGTCCTTTTTGCAAGGTTTGTATCTCGATTAAGGACGTAACGAATGCTGTTGTGTAAACACCTTAGATGAGGACTCATAATTTCCATTTGCAGTGGACGAGAAAGCATCTGTCCGAATTCGTTACATAAAATTATACTGAAATGGACAACCCAAAGCTTAAATAACATGTCGCAATAGCGCGTGGCTACCGTAAAATACATAGTTGTAGACCAAAACAGATCTACGGTAAATACGCAAATTTTCCTGAAAGCTTTCATACCAGGATATTACAGTACCTATCTCATAGTTTGTAACCAACAGATTGGATTTTGTTGTAATTTGTAGTCAGACAAATAGATACTCAGAAATAAAGTCGCAGATGGTTAAACGTCCATAGAGAAATTATTAAAAAAATTCAATGGAGTAATGAAACAGCATACCTAGAAAAGCTTTTTGCCGTATGATAGTGAAAAAGAATATTTAACTTAACAGTATTTCGAAAAATATGCAGCAGCGTAGAGTTAAAATGTTAAACTCAGTTCTTCCGGGTATCGCTCAACGACCTAACAACTGACCACCATTGTGCACCATATCCATTTGTGTCCATGGGTTCACGTGCTCCTGTGGACGCTGGTTAGGAGGACCTAAGAGCATCATTCAGCTTGGTTAAGAAAGAGGACAACAGGTTAGCATAAGTTCGGTGGTAGGATACCTGGTCAATGCGGGACATTCAGTGGACCTGAACATAGTAGGGGACTAGTTAGCGCACATGATAAGCAGTTATATTTATCTCGGCTCATTTGTTGTAAGTTATCTTCACATGTTGATTTTGCTCTTTCTCTACATATGTTTGTTATATTTTGTACAAATCTGAATACAGATAGTGTGCCATCGGAATCATGGCGAAGGATGGAAACAATGGGGACAAAAGGGAAAAGAAATGTAAATTACGTGATGAGTACACAATACATGCTAATTCTTCTATTCTCTCTCCAGATCACCGGCTATCTCTCAGGATCCATGAGTCTCCTGCAAGCTACTTACTACCTAAACCAAAGTAGAAGGTTGACTTAAGGGAATCTAACCCGAGGCTTCGACCCACAAGACAGCAGGGATGTAAGGGTCACGTAAAGCACTGGTATCTTCTTTCATGCTGATACTGCCGTTTACATGAGGTCGTTCGCAAAGTATCACTGCGCAGTTTGTAAGCGCCTTGCTTTGGAAGAAACGTGCATTGACAGCTAACTGACAACAAATGTACCTTATGATTAGTTAGAGTTTTCATCTTATTTCACAGAAGGCTTTATTCGATTCGAGCGATGAATATTCAGCATAACGCATATCCGCTGAAAAGAAATGGGTTACAAGCATCTTTAAGTGAGTATTCGTGTTTCTGCGAGATAGGAAGAAGTTTTCACAGTATGGCAGGTAAGCATTCTCATTCTGCAGGAAAATATATTGATAATTTGAAAGAGTATGGTGAGTCTAAAGTTCGGTGTGATTATTTGGAAGAAGATCCGGTTTACTTCAGTTGTGGTAGATCAGAGAGGTAAGCGCTCCGTTAGATATCATTTCAGGGAAGTAATCAGGTTCACCTCTTTAGAGTAAGGCTTGTGGCAATAAACAGAATGTTTGTTGATTATGACACTGTTAAATTAGCCGTAGGTTTACGCGGGAAATTCAATGCTGCATATTATTAACCGGTGAGATGACATCAAGACAGATGAATATGACGTAATGAATGACAGCGAGGAAATGGTTTTAGGCATGATTGGATGGTCTGCAAGAAGCACGGAGCCATAAGTGGGATAATTTGTTGAATAAACTTAATAAGTTCAAAAAGTGAGATTTTGTTAGATGTTTTCTGTATTGCTCTTCGTTGCTTGTACTTTAGGAGCCGGTTCGTTGTCTATTTGTAAACCAGAAAAGTCAACATAAATAAAGGATAAACGTGTTCTTTTGGGAAATTGAAACGCAGTGTCAGCAGACTAAATTAGTTAGTATATTGAAGAATGGGTGTCTTTTACTAAAACAAGTTGAAGAAACTGAAAGAATTTCAATTTATTGCTGTGCTTTTGTTCCCGATTCTGTTATAGTCAGCGCACGCAACTTCCACATCAAAAGCGGACAGCAGAAATACGACGTCCTGCGATATTCATCAGCGAACAGGACAGTAGTCAAATCTATGCACAACAGTGATGGCATTCAGCTTTCAGCCGCAAATGATTCTTCATCAATCACAGGCTAGCTATAGACGAGTTACCAACATTCGATTGCTTCTCGCATCATTATGCAATCGGATAAACGCGTTTGCCCGGCGTTTTAAAATAACTGTCAGTAATTAAAAGGACTGCTTGCCTTAGTGAGTTAATTTGGATGATCGAGTCCTAATCTAACGGATTATTCATAGACGGGAAATTTATTTTCTAACGCTATCCATATGAAAGTATATTAACCTAGTACACATTTAAACTTTCCGCTCACCTAAATTTTTGCAAAGAAATTGTTTTTTTATGAGCTAGAGAATTAGACTTGACTCCTATGCTTAATGTCGCGCCAAACTGTTTAGTAGAAAGACAAATTAGTTGCAAACCGACAGAATATTCTAGAAATTTTGACGGTCTTAGTCGTGGGCAATACAAAGGAGACTGAATTAGCAGTGAGGTTTTGAGAGTGAGGACATGGCACGATTATCAAGAGGGTCAATTATTCGAGGTCAGTAATTATTTTACCTGTTACTTGATTGCTGGTTGGCCACTGACGGGTTAGCTTGAAGAGTTGATACGTCCATGGCAACCTGAATGTTTTCCAGACGTGGTCCCGCATTGTCTTTACTCGAGGCGTTGGTATGTTATTTCAAAGTAGATTTCAGAAAAATAGCAGTGAAAAGACTGACAAAATTTGATTTGGTAAATACGAAAGATTTCAGAAAGCAGTACTGCAACTTTCTTATTTTGCATCTGTCACGTCTTAACTATTCTTATCTATACACGTACATATTTTCTAAATTTTATGCATATGAAACTGCATTCCCTAGTACTGCTTAAAATTTTCATTTTGAAGGAATGACCGCGGCAACATTCCCCATAACCATTAAGGCCCCCTTGACGATGGGGGATAAGGAGCTGGAAACACTGACCCTAAAACTTGCAGCGCCACAGAACTACGTAAGGTCTCATTAGGTCAGGTATGGTGATGAGCGGTGACAGCCACTTGCCGTCTATCACCGAAGTGAGCTATGGATCTGAGATTTGAAAATGACCTTGGTTGCATCTTCTTGCCTTACTTTGAGCATGCTGTTTCACATCGGCATTCATGTTATAAGTGTACCATGTTGAAAACATTGTCTAATTGAGCAGACGAGTTGTCCCCCAACCTAACCGTTTATCGATCAGTTGACAAAGTAAGAATTGCTGAGCTTTCATGATCATGACCTTGGCTGTATACTGCTTCAGACTCATCGTTAATTTCGCAACCGATTGCTGCATTTGGTGGTTAATAATTAGTACTTCTAACTGCTTTTGGATCAATCTGTCTTCCGACTTGGATTCGTCCAAGTAAACATCAGGTTCGGGACTCTCGGAAGACCACGGCTAATTGTTCATTCTGGTCTGGCCGGTACAGGTTTAGTCTAGTGATGCAAATGTAATTTGGAAGGCAATCAGCAAGGGTAACTCCTGCGCTCATCCTCCATGACATGGTTAGTTCATGTGTTCTAAATAACGATACAAATTATCAGTCCATCAAACTCGATTACAGTGTAGAACATACTGTGAACATTGCCTTGCGCTGTGTTTGAATCTAGTGATTTTATGAGAGCTACCAAAATATTGCAATGCCACCCAAGACGATATTCAGAAGATCGACCGAACAGCAAAGCGAACAGCTTAGGTGCAAAAGACCTCACCTATAATCTGCAAATGTTTAAGAATGCTAGATTTACAGTTCCTGTTTGGCGCTGGTTGTAGGTCCACAGAGTGAAATAATAAATGCACATTAATTAGGCAATTTATTGAATGAGTTGATGAATCCGTGTTTACAGGTCAATCAATTAGGTTTGTATTTTGCATATTTTGCGTAAATGGATAAACAGATGAAAGACTTATAGAAGTAGGCAGTATGAATTTGGATTTGTGTGTGCGCTTCCGTATATTTCCGCATCCTGAATAACCCAGCGCAGCATTTGATGAGACTTCTCTTCCCATTACTCGTTTTACTACTACCTGGGTGAATGTAGTAGATTGACGAAGAAAATTAAATCGGAAAACTGTCTCATCAGATTCAGGATTTATTAGTCGACCCAAGGGTGCATTATTTGGCGATTATACCTGGCTCCACACTGTACGGTAAACCTACCCCTAGGTTGATCAGAGAGTGAATAAGCCTGTCACCCGCAGAAATTTTGGGGAAATAGAGCAAATTTTATCCGAAGAAAATAAGGTATTAGGAAATTCTGATAGAGGGAAGGGCATGACAGTGAGCAGAGTGTATTAATAATCATGCAAAATCAACTTGATATCAGCGTCGTTGATCTCCCTAATGGCGTGATCTAACCAGCTACATCTTGAAACCAGTGTTTAATGTAATAGATTATTTATGTGTAATGGTTCGACATGAGATTGACTCGGGACGACCCCAACTCGGTGCGCAGTTAAAGGCTGAGCCTTGATAAATCCTGAAGATAAGGAATCCTTTACTCATCGATTCAGCTGCGTCTTGTCATACAAACGATTTTCACTATTCTGACCTGTGGTGTACACGTGCTAAAACAGTTGTTATTCGCTTTTTTGATTAAACCCTGTCACAGCAGACGATGGATAAAGTTGAAATACCAAACAACGTACGAAGTGGGAAACTGAATGTCACTTGAACAATTGATGATCACACAGGATTCCTCATTGTTCGCTGCCGTAATACCATCCGCTGACCAGAGCTGAGAAACGCCCGCCTATGTGTAACAATTGCGTGGATCACTTGAAAGCGGGATCCGTGGATTTACAAGTCTGTAATAAGTAGGTACGTTACGTTGGCTGCTCACGGACCTCTAAGTATTTGCTTAGTTCGCACATTCATAAACTGGTCACCCTCGTAAAGCATGGGTGACTGCTTTGACGTTACCTCAATGCTATATTTGCATCTGATCAGTCCACATTGAGGTAAATGGTTTATGATAGATTAAAAATTGATTGCAACTGCATATTATGTTTGAACCGCCCAAAATTACCTCCTAAAAATAACCATATTCTACGTGATCATAAGAGGATAACCTTTACTAAGCTAGTCCTGAAAGACAGTAAGTGAACAATGGGAATGATTCGTCACAAGTCTTAATACTTTAACATTTCATCAAATTCACCATTGTTATCTGAATCTTTACTGTGCGCTTCATCGCTTGTCGGCTTTTGAGGAATGATATGTCAACCAATAAATGCAGCGGTCAGTACTGTTTGGATTCACGGTTCAACTATCCATATGCCACAAAATGATGTTTAAGGAGCCATGGGATAGTGGTCTTAAGAATCGACCATTAAGTTGAGTTGTCGATGACAGTCCATAGTTGCGACCAAATAGCGGAAATGACCATCACCTAGTAGCTTTCAATCGGTCAGATAAGACCACTGAGAAAGCATCAGGTAATCAGTCCGATAACAACTAATGATATCAACCTGCACAGTGGGTGTTCCTTAATAGTTAAGTGGACAGAACTAATCTATCGGCAAATGGACAGAGGTTAGCTAAAAAATGTTCTCTACGTCATGTCTAAGCGTCATTTGCACAATGTGACAACGACGCTCAGCTGCCTCGTCTCTCTTTTTCTATTTCTAATTTTGACCGCTTATCTACCCATTTTATGATGCCCATTGCCAAGTACCTCGAAGCCGTCATTGTATCCAATTCCTCAGTGTTGTTCGGTTAGTTCTACATTGTGCACTCCTGTTTGCTATGGCCATATCCCTCCACGATTTTTAAGTATGATAATATAATTATATAGATTTGCCTTCATTGAACCACAAATTGGTTGCACACATTCCATTCTCTGATGGAGATGTGAAGTATAAGATCATCGGTTTAATCAACGGGGAAAGACATCCTATGTCTTAATGAATTTCTCATTCAAGTAGGGGGGCATCGTTTTCTAGGGTTTCATTTTGAATAAGTTGTTTCCTTGGTAGTTTCAAATTTGTGCCAAGATAGTCTCATCACTTTTGCTCAAAGATATCTGTGGGATGAAAACTTTAACAATGAGAACTAAGAAGCATTTATGAGAAGCTGTAGCACGACTGAGCCTGATCAGGGAAATACTATTATCAAACACTGTTATATGAATCCAATCAGATACCAGGTATGTTGCACAAAATCAGTTCATTGAGTTCTGGTTTGTGAAAGAACCTCTGCATTCTAAGTAGCCAAATCTAAAAAACGGTAACTCTACCGAACCTGTGAACGACCACCGTTCGCTGACGTCCTGTACATGAATCGAAATCGAGCATTCCTTGACGAATCATGGGGAAATTCTTCGCGGCCAATTGGTCGTCGCTTGCGAATACAAAACAACGTCGTTTTCAGAACAAACTATTTCTGTTTTTTCCTTATATACTTTCCCGAACATTCTGTACAACAGAATGGACCAAACTGAGGAATTCACCCAAAAAAACGAAGCGCAAAACGTCGTCTTTTCAGCTGAACCAAATGCAAAAATCTCTTGCTTATATTCTTTCTTCCCCCATCGTAAACTGAACCTTATTTTGTATCTACTGTTTTGGCTCATGAACATAGGAAAAAGTATTAGTGATAGTTATACTTTATTCAGAATTAAGATATTCTAATTCAAACTTCAAACCTTTGGGAATTATCAGAACATTACATTATGGTTTAATAATTTGGAGGCAAAATCACAGACTCAAACCAGGCGCTGATGATGTCACTTCAACTGGTGATGAAACTTTTGGGGTCTAAACGCCACATTTGGGGATAGGAATTTCATGGAAACAAAAATTTGTCCAACCTTGACTTCTGTTTACTAGATGTTCCACATTAGAATGAAATCATCTGCGTGCTTATGGCTAAAGAAGACACAATCCACGCAGTTTCTGTTTTAAACATTCACCGAACTCCAACAAAAGCTCTGTTCGGATTGCTGAACAGGAGAGACCATTCAACGTTTGGGTTGTCATCTAACAGGAGAGAAGTAAAAAAAATTAGAGTTTCAAAGTGCTTGAAGGTTATACCGTACAAACGTAAATTTGCACACCCCTGTCTCTTACATCTTGCAAGATCCCAGTCCCTCTTCTATTTCCCAAACTGATACTGCCACAAAAGTAAGTAACAATCCTATTATTAAAAGCGATCTTTGCCCGACAAAGTCCTCGAACGACAGAGAACGATGCAATCTTTCGCTTACAGACATTTTTGGCGACGTCCCTAATCGGAACCAGCAAGGTCTGATCGCGCTTTCGCTCACTGATAATCTACTGAACGCTTGCTTATGAAAAGTAAGATTTCCTCTTTGGACTTCTTAGTAAAACGCAGGTTACAGTTAACGAAATTCTGCCGACCGATTGATCCATCAGACGGTTAGATTTTGCGCAAATGTGCACACTAGCTTAATCATTCACCATTTGATTTTCCTGATCCACGTGCATAAAATTAGCAGGGCAATTTCGGTTTGCTTCCTGTTCAAAAATTTGAGAACCACGTGAAACAACTTTTATCAATGTGCCCAGTTCCGACTCCTTCTTTTCATCTTTGGACTCCGGATTACAGCAGGTTACTGTGTCTAGTGGCTGCATGAACTTGAGGTTGACGTGAGTAACAAACTCCGTGTGTTTCTCTTGTATCAACACGAGTTGGTCCAGACAACTGACTCCATGAGTGAAAGATAGATGAAATGATATTTTTAGATATTTCAAGGATCTACTACTCTATCGCACAAACAGCACCACTTTAGTCAATATTTTTTGTTCTCCTTGGAGCTGAAACCTCGAACAGTTAAACACAAAATGGAATAGGAGCAGAAACCGCAACGCCTGCTGCTTCAGTGTCAACGTCATCGTCAACAAGGGAAAACGTTTTTCCAGCGTTGGGACGCTTTTTTAGTTGATCTGCGTCTTTCAACTTCTCAACATATCCATCAGCTTACCAAGAGGAGGCAGCGTCTGATATTACTTCGTCATTCGTGGGAGAAGAGAAGCAATTACTTGTGGCGTTCTCTTCCTCTAGACTAAGAAAAAATGTTATCAAATTTCTTGATTTCCATAATGACAAAATCCCCTTCGCCATTCATTTCGGTAAGTTTTCTGATTTCATTAGAAATAACTTTTAAACACTATAAAATGGTGACCTCTTTTACTCCAAACTATTCGTATGCCAACGATAACAGTGATGCTCACGAATGCTTGCAAAATGCCTAGTATTTTCCACAACCTCATTGACCCACTGTTAACTAAACATCATAAGTAAACAAATCACCGTAAAACGGCATCCTCTTCAAGGCTTATTTAGACACTGACCAAAAATTCCCGTCATTAATACCATTCCTGTCCACTGATAATCATTCACGAATACTTTTCTGAATTAATAATACCACCGGACTGTTTAAAGATGTATAACTGTAATCACAAAGATAGTTAGAAGAAAGATGTCAAATGGTCAAACGAATTAATAAGACCAAATTAATTTCAGATAGAATAACTCCTCAAAATGTGACATTTTCACACCTTGAAAGATCTTTGGTTTTCATGTTCAGGTGACTTTAACTTGATACATGAGATTGCAACTGCTTGCATTTAGGCCCAAACCCAAAATATATGGGATAACTATGGATAAGTTTATGTTTTCTTGATCCTGTAAGTTGGAAAGCTTTAATGACAGAGAAGACATTTTTTGTTCTGATTTTCGGGCGGATCTGCATGCGCAATGCATCAAAACCATGAAGTGGTTAGCGAGGAAGAAAAACGAAAACTGGAGCATTTCACTGGAAGTAGAATCCTTCTCGGACACTCATTCTGCCTGCCTGTCGAGAATGTGGATTCAGCAAACAAACCGACGGATAAGCCATGACCACGTCGTTAGTTGCAAGCTGAGCAGGGCACAAATAACTCCAGAAAATGAGAAATGATTTAAATTTTGCTCTAATCCTGGTTCGGGACCATACATTTAAACCGTCACGGTAGATCGGCTTGGTCGATTGAGTTCGCCAGGACCAAAATTCCTCAGATCAAGGAATTCGGTTCAGACGGAATGCCAACAAACGATTTGGGAATTTACCAAGTCATGGTGGTTTCAAAAATCCAGGAGTTCAAATGTATTCAGCTCAAACGTTTCGTGATGCTTGCACTGGTTAAGTCATTTGTAGATAGTCCTCGCTATGAACCAAACGCTGAATGGCAAAATCGAATTCACCTGGCTATGCACTCCTGATTGCAGATTATCAGCGATGCGTGGACTCCTGAATCACAAACACCACTGTCCATCATGGTGAAACCAAGGGTTAATCAGATAAAAGCTTATAAATGGATGATGATCCTGCGAAATTCGGAGATTAAATTAGTGAAAGAACTTTGGACGATAGCTGTCGATATGCGATGACTTGGGCGATGTCTATTCATAAATGGACAAGAAAGCTTAGTGTACGACACAACCGAGACAAAGCGGGATGATGAAAAAAGGAAAGGAAACATTTCACTTCGCATCAGATGCGACTTTATGATCCAGCATTTCTAATTCAAGCGAACCATTAGTCGTAGAAAACCGCCGTTAATTGTTGTTTATTGCAACAGTCATCAGCTCGATAGTCTTCTCTCATTCGGGGAAGGGAAATGAAAAACGTGAATCCCATATTAAAATTAATTGCCTAGTTTAAAATGGTTTCGAAATGCACTAATGACATGCAGGCCAAACATCGTAGAGACTTGGGCGACTAAATTGTTGGCAATAGTTGTAATACAACTTCTCTTTGAAGGCCTCCATTGAAGATTTTTCACCCCGTTTTATTAATGTATTAGTCATATACATTATTCGAATTCACTAATGACCCGTAGGTTCAACAAATCGGGATGAAAATTAGCAGACTGACAGAAGACTTGAAAAGTTAACCGAAATGCTTCAGTATATCCAGGTAATCCGAAATAGACGAACATTGCCTGCATACCCGATCCTAATCGTTTTTCCAACCACTGGAGACATGTCGAGAATACTACCAGGATGTAAATTCATTCCTGTAAAATTTCTCTTGACATTTCTCCTTTGGATGAATTAACCCTTCTTAAAAATAAATTTCATGTACAAAGGCCAGCGCAACCAACAGTTGATTGAGGGATACGATTCAATTACATAACCAAAAAATATATGCAGAAACTAGGAATCTCAGATGAACTGGTAAGTAGGACATGTATCATTATACAACAAAATAAGTAAAAATTAAGTATTATAGACGGCACTTTGTGGACTGATTAACTGAACGAAAACGAAAGTATACGCAGAAGTGAAACTTTGTGCCGGTTGTAGCTCAGAATATTGAGGTTAACGAAGTTCTCATTGCTGAACAGGTGCCTAAATCACAAGTGTAGTTCCGCCTTTCAAGGTAACACGTGAATGTACACAGCAGATGGCGTTCTCTTGCATTTACAGTTAGTCGCTTTAATTTCGCACAGTCTTCTCAACTTTGTGCGCAAAATCAGCATTTCCTTTCACTCTACCCCCAACTGTTTGGGCGCCGCTTCAAAAGGTAATCTCCTAAGGCAGTGTGACTCCCAGTTCCCTACAGTATCTGTGAATATTTTGCGATCCAACTCCTTAGATGTATCTGCAAAAGGTTTTTAGATTTACGACTACGAGTTTATGTGGCCTAATTTCTGGCTCTCTTATTTAGCTGAACCGTTTACCGTAACCGGGCGTCTACCTTCAACTGGTTTGAATAAACAATATAGAGTACTCAAAAAGAACATTGACACTGCAAGCCAAAAGAGCAAAATGCGCTCTACAAACCACCGGAAATAAGCCTTTATATATTTGCTAAAATCACAGTGACGACGTGTAAGAATAAGCCAACGGAAGAAACATGGACCTGTTTGCATCTGCATTTCAAACCGAACCCACAGTGAAAACCCTGTATGATTTGGCGCTAATGGGAATAAGAGTTAAAATTCTGGACCAAAGCTGTCGAGTTTATCTTGACACTTTATAATTAAGAAGAATGCCTAGAATAAAGAACATCTCTGAATCAATGATGTGGTGAAGTTCAACAAACCTTTCAGAGCTTGCCTGGTAGCGTAAAGGCTAAGGTGTTCAACTCAGAATCGTTCGTCCCGAGTTCGCGTCCCAGTTCGGGCGCAGTGGATATGCACTGCTGATAATTCCCAACAAGGATGAAACAGCTGTTCAGTGTTTCCATGATTTCTTTATGGTGAGTTGAGCGATGATATCACCTGGTGAACTATCTCATGAAATCAAATCTATTGCAGAATCAAAAAGAGATAAGAAGCTCGTTCTTGCGGACCTAGTGATAAAATGAAAGGCCAACGGCACTAAGGAAAAAGTGTCACAGACAAACATATATGGACTATATGCAGAATCTTTACTAACATTAATTAAAAATATAAAAAAATGAAGACTCAAAATGAGATCCCATTTTTCAAGAGGTATCAGAATGTGGCGTAATTGAAAAAACCTCGCATGCAGTGAAATGACAGAAAAGCCGAAGAGCATATTCATACCAGATGGTCATCGCGACATAAATCAATCCCTAATAAAATTTTGTACAAACTCATAGAACCACAGATATTCATGCATAGTCACAAAAACTCGCAGGAAAACCACAGAAAGACGAAGAAAACCAAAGAAAAATAAAAACATTGCAAACCAATTCAGGTGAACATGCTGATGCCAATCTCGTTTCAATCAAGCCCGAAGAGATGCACTTCAGCGTGCTAACGTAAACTATCTACAAAAATACATCAAACAATCTGGCGTCCCACCACGTGGACAAATAAAGGTGCGAGATCAGCCTATAATGACCTGATGGATCAAGTACCGTCAAACCCATAAAAGAAGTTTTGGATGCGCGGGAATTCCCAAGTAATTTCATCAGCCGGTTTATCAGAATGAGTCTCGTGTATATTAGTGAGGATGAAAATAGTTCAGTTAATTACACACACCACAAAAGAACCTAGGTAGACCATGGTCCAAATTATGGATTTGTTAAACAAACAAATACATAGAGCTAAAACATCAGATATTCATGTAGGTGATGTAAAAACAACGGCACACAAATGGAGTTTTCAGAATCTTCAGGTCAAATTCCAGGCACCTGGGACCGGAACTTGAATCGAAATAATGTTTGGTTCAAGACTTACTAATAAAACATGCCCATATGATTTGTTACACTTGAAAGACATGCAAATAGGAATGCATGCCAGCGCTTCACTGAATAAGGGATTACTCGTATTCACTTTAAGATTTCAGACAACAGTCAATTATGAATCTTTTCTTTTGACGCAAAATGCCAATATAAGGAAAACATCCACTAGGTATCACCATTGCCAACCTATTGTCCACGGTGTTCGATCTGCTGAAGCCTCAGTGCAGAGCAGGTTACATATGATTTCTATTTGCCTGGCAATCCCTGATGCAAAGTGAGTCTGTGACAGGCTGAGATTGATCGATGGATATGAGCATTCCATTAACTGAGCTTTTTCTCACTGAAGTTATGATGACCATTGTGAAACCTATATTATTCGGCTGGTCTATCCAAAAGAAACATTGCATTGATGATCTACATCCGATGTGAATCAGAATAAAAACATAACTATTTATGGAGTTTATGCACTGCGGCACTTCATCCTCTCATTTAATTCCCATCAGTTTCCTTACCGACCCTCCAAATCCATGACTGACGTCCCAATGACCCTAACACAATTCATTTCCTTGGCACTTGAAAACAAGAGCAAAGGAGTCAGGATCTGCTTCCGTGTATAGAATGATGCTTTAACTAATTTGATTGAAACAATTTGTTCTCATTACGGTGCATAAACTTACCTTATGTCACTCCTAGCTGATTGCTCGCATGGGGGACAGCAATTTCACCAGTTATAAGGGCACCGATTTCTATCCTGCCACCTTTACTCCTGCAGTTGAGCAAGAAGTAATCCTCTTTTTTCAGCTTTAATATATTTCATCATGCCCATGCCCTTAAAACCCATACCAAGTGCGCAGACGAAGTAGTTTTTGATCTGCCGTATTCCTGTAACTCTTTCATTGTGACTTTTCAAAAAGGGTTATTAGAAGTATTAAGAAAGGTCCACGGAACATAATGTTTACTAAACCTCGCCCATATATATGCATTGCAGTTCGCCACATGAAACGTGCAAAAGCGTTTCGTTCTTTTAAAGCTTCCAGTCAAATATCCTTCAATGGGGAATAACTGGCTGGTCGAAATTCGGTAAGGCATATTAGCTTGGTATCAGGTGGAAGTCTTAGAAGTGTACGTCACGTTAACCACATGTTTTAGGAAAGTGTCCCAGATTCCGCTACTTCGCCACACACTTTAGTTGCTTCTTTTCCCGTGTCTCACTTTATATTCCGTCATTTTCCTGTCACTTTGTAAAGTGAAAGCAAATAACCTTCCAGATTTTTCAAGGTCCTATCCGCCTCTAGCGATGTAAGCACACATCTCAGCTGAGATCATCTTCTAACACGCAAGGCTTGTCAGAAGCTTTCCACAGGAATGCTTGCTGATTTCCCAAACTATATCTACAACTGCCCCAAAGCATTTCCTATTCTTTCACTGACTCCAAATGTAAAAACATGCGAGCACATATCCTGGGATATAATTTTACCACTGTTTTCTACCTTGAGTAACCTCGAAACTGAGACAGTGCGAATTAAACAAAGCATAAATTAAAATCAAACAAATACCTTATGATTTTGGATATTGCTTTCGGCTTTGTTCTCTATGGAAGTATGTTTCAGTTGAGGGAAGGTCAAATATCTTCCGTTCGGGAAACACCAAGCATTACTTGATTCGATTTGGTATAAATTTTCATTTGTTCACATTTGAACCAATAGAAAACCCAAGAATCTTGCAATGCTTCAGTTGTGGTTGTCAAACAAGATGGATTTTGTAGTGGAAGAGAATGGTTGAATTAAAGTCACTTCATCGCATGACACCAACCTTCAGCTCAATTGGGAAACCACGGAAGTACCGTACAGCTGTTTCATCTTTGTTAGAAATCATCAGCATTGTATACCCACCGCACGCAAACTGGGGTGTGGTGCTAGGGCGAGCCATGGAGAGTCGACCATCTAATCCATTGCACGTTGATATCCCATGATTCATTAATTCATTATCCATGTGATCCCCTAAAGCTAATGCCCACCAAGTAGCCCGACTCTGTAAGTCGTGTTCGAAGTCTCCATCGTATTTAGACTACCTCCAAAGAAGTCACCTATGCGTAGGGTGTCAATTGTTGTGAACCAGTTACCGGTGGACTTGCAAATCGGTCGCGAACAGCTCCAAAATCACCGTGCAGTGAAATTCAGCAGACTTTTCAGAATCTGCAACACAGAGTAGTGGCTGAGGCGTGTGGTTTGCAATCGTTCTTCCCGGGTTGGCGGTCCTTTGGGGGCGTCTTCCATATATATACGGCTGGTGTTTCCTAACATGGATGAAACAGCTGTTTAGCCGTTCCACGGTTTTTCATTAGCAATTGGAGAGTTGGTGCCACATAATGAATCATTTCTTGTAACATAATCGCGCGCTGCTAACGCCCACTAAAATAAATATGTCGAATGATTGAATTATACAAATGAAATAACCTCGTATTCATCGCAACAAGCAAATACAAATAACAGGAACATTTCAGCTGATCCATCTGTTGGTTTTACTCAAACGGTTAATTAGATTGCGACGAAGAGAATGACTAAGTTTTTGGTATTTCTTTGCATAAGACAATGCAGTCGGGTATTTAGAAATCTTTTTAAACGCGTACGCTTTAGGCTGATGATAAACCACTGCCTTATCGACTCATGTAACAACAGAAGTATAACAACAGAAGGATAGATGGACTCTGTTCACTCAAGGCCGTATAGTACAGCTTCCGGCATCAATCTCATCACATTTCGGGGGAATATTTGACTTCTACATTAATTAAACTCCATAGATTCATTTAATGTTTATGCAGAAGTGTCGTAAAAATGATTCAGGCAAAGGCACCAATGTTATTTGAATTAAGTCCGAAATGAGCCATTCGATTATTCCCAGAGCTCCTTCGGTTCTTCAGTTAGACGATGAATGGCTTCAGTTCGATATGGCCTACACATTCAAACTTTTCCAAAACACGATATTTTACAAACTCATCCTAATGGTTTACTTTGCATCTATACATTGTACAAGGCGAGGCAAGTTCCCACACTTTTCATCAATTGTTTAATCAAGTGTCATCGTGTCACTCCTCACAATTTTCTCCGAATAAAAATAGTCCAGCACAAGTCAGCAATCACTAGGGTGTGCCGGCCATCCAAATCAAGGAGAATTAACTGAAATGGACTTCGTGGATATTAAGGGCTTTTATTATTAAAGCATCAAATTCGTTCTTTACGGGCGACTGACAGAAAACAGAAAATGCCAGAGAAAATATAAAAAATGCTTTGGATGTCTCACGCGATTCTTCTTCAGTCAACCTCATCTCAAGTCGCTAGTATTTGCTCCATCGGTGGGTAACTTTTCTCGTGAAGTTTAAAAGTCCCATTGCGTTGTTATATTTCTCAACGTGAACGAGTAAAAAGCGAATTCAGTAGAGATTATGTATAATTATATATAATGGATTTGGGACAACCATTGTCAAATTCACTATCATTTGTTCATAGTTGTACTGGGACAAGTTTCAAGAATAGTGTACGGAGGATCATGACACGTATCGAAGTACTTTACGCAACCCGGGCACTTCTTGCACATTAGCATCTTATCATAGAACGTCCTCTCTTCAGGTTGTGCTGAAATCAAATTTGCAAAGGGGAGAATCCTAGATTAATTTATATAAATGCCACAACAGTCGGTGCGCATTAATATGCTCTGTGAACATACCACAATGACAATACTGGAGACCTTTATTGAGACAAAAACTCGGACAGGGTCGTTTAGCAGCAGACGTTAAACAGAGGCAAATTAAAAGAATCCACAGTCGAATCTACAAAGCAACCTATGCATAAGTTGTTCACTGTCTAACCATCTTTCCGAAATTCCGTTGTCCATTGCTCAGTGAAATGAAAGGAATTCATTTTTATGATTATCCCTTGAAAGTCGTTAGCCAATCACAGAGCAAGGTACGAATTCCCTATCTGTCATGACCCTCTAACCATCTGTTTACATAGTGGAAAAAAGATTTCATTGCTTGTTCTACGCTGCCACCGATACGTACCTATAACATCGGAACAATAAGGGAAATCACCACCCTCTGGTTTGTAAATAAACAACCAGTTACCGGCCAACAGAATTAGAGAAGGCAGATGACTCGTTAAGGGAAATGCCAAAATGTGGTTGAGCACCGTTTTGGGAAATCACCTCGGGGTGAACAGGTTTAGTTAATTCACTTGAGAAACATGATTCGTGAGTGCCCCTTAGTAATTGTGCTGACCCATTTTCCCCCTGTGACACCTTAGAATGCTAAACAAATGAGGGTAATCAATAGACCACGATGGATAATTATATGCAAGGTGCACAAAGATATCCCTCAGGAAACCTGCGGTCCCAGTGATTTTGACCACTATTTAGCAGCAAAAACCTAGTTGAAATAGAAAACTGAGGTTGTCGACTTTGCTCCGAATAACGTGATACCCAGATGAGAATGCTTGTGGCTGTCAGAAAGATACCGTCGAGAGAAACTTGATTTATAAAGTATAAGATTTTTGCTTATCTGCGCTTGACCCTTGAGGTAAGTAAATTAGTTTCTGTAGTCCTGGAAAGCAGCTGTCTAACATCATAAGTGAACATCATAATCAAGATATGCGTTTAAAATTAGTGTTACATAACATTCACACCTCAACTGTGAATGGGATATAAATAGATGGGAGAACTGATAGTTGATCCTCGCACGCACGACGGGCAACTAGACTCGCGTCCTACAAAAGACAGCTAAAATGTCATAATCAACAACTGAAACTCTCACTGACTTCTTCAAACAGAACGATGCAGCGACACTGACAGTGCCTTTATCCCATTATTCGGATATTAAGGCGTAAAATAGTGAATTTTATTAGAAACCCGTTTCTTCAAAATGCAGAGTCTTATAAAACCACGTGCAGAATTCAATGATCATTTGAACTTGTGCAGAAATACAACTTAGTACACAGCACCACCGATTGCATGCAACTACGCATGTGGATGTTTCTCTATATCCTCCGCACTGTTTTAACAACACAAATAGTTTTCATATCCAGCTAGCGGCGGGAATTGCTTGACGAGGTACATAATGCTTAGTCATTGCAGACTTTCTGTGTCCATTCTACTCTCCTGATGTCCAAAATCTTTTTCGACAGCGAATATTTATCATCAAGTCTAATATACACCTTATTCGAGCAGCAAAACTGACGACATACTGTCTGGAATCATCAACTCTGAAGGGATCAGTCTGATAGCTCGATAGAATAGACCGATGGACATGCAAGCAAACTGATGGAATCTCCGATCAGTCGATGTATCCAATTGCTCAGAATGAAGTAACCCATGGTTTCGATAGAATGTGTTACTGCCTCACCTTTCGGTCGTCGATGAATTGACGCACTCCAAACCCCGTTCAGTCCAGATTTGTTAACCAGTGAGTAATTTTTCACATCAAACAAAACCATTACACTAGTTTTATTTATTGATAGAATAACTGACTCGATTTCACTTTGTGGGTGTACCCGAACAAGTATTTTCCGAACAAAAACGGCTGTATACACAGAACACAGAAACTGGCCTCGAGCTGCTTTCAACCACTTGCTCTTCACAGACAAATATCTAACACGGCACCAGGACACATCTCGTTGCCTCTAACTTTGATTATTCTATACGAAAATTTCCGGTGTCAAAAATCAGAAGCCGATCCCAAATCAGTGCAACTTTCTATTGAAAGGCTTTGAAGTCTGAGCCGGTGCATTATTCCGGAAGCGATTTCCCGGATGAAGATCTAGTGGGTAGTAATAAAAGCGTCCAAAACCTCATTGTTTCAAATGATTCGAATCACATTGAGGAAGTGATTTCGTGACTAAATTCAGTGGATTTTTTATGCAATTTTTCGCAAAGATTCCGTTCCACCCGGTGAGGCACCTCAATTTGCTCGTTTGACAACCACAGGATTTACCATTAGGGAGGTATGGTCACGGTTTAGGCAGGGTTTGAGATACAATCAATGTCTACGAGTTTACCTAGCGGCCTTTCATACTAAATGTGAAACATTCAACTCGTTTGTATCTAGGACGAAAAAGCCGAATAAATTCCTCAGGTAATGCTAACTGATAAACTCCTGCATAGCCATCGTAGCATGAAGTTTCCGGCACGCACTCAATGCCGTTCTGCTAGCATTGCCATTTTTCCTTACTAGTACGGTGGATTCTTCTCCGCAAAACAAGCTGACACAGTCCGTATCTGCGGCTTCTAAGTAAGTGGCATTCACTAACCCAGAATGATAGGCGAACTGCACGTGCGGGCACCCTTTCTTCGAACGCTCTTGCTTCCCAGTAATGCTTTGTATGTCTACTGAATCAGCTGCATTGCCAAGAATTATGTAGCAATTTTTTTAAAAGGACGTCTAAGTTTACCCTATCGGGCACATTGCGGCGAGCCCGATTTGATGAGCTTTGGACAAAGTAATTGTACACACTGGTAACTACTTACAAGCACATAATATCACAATAGAATCAATATTAACAGGGAACACGATGAACAGATAAGAAGGAAAACAATGCGGTTATAAGGTATTTCAAAGTCCTGTATCATGCAAGATACATTACGGGTCTTCATTCACATCCTGCCCCTGCTTTCAGTTCTGACCCACTGGGGTAATCAATACACAATACAATATCGTTGTCTTCCACACCCACGTAGGCATTCGATCCATCAGTTGTGATCACCGTATCCCATATAAAAAATACGGTTTACCAATAAGACCCACGCGGAAAAATGAAATTCATAGTGTTGTAAGGAGACGGTTAATGTGTAAACTTTACCAAAGAAATTTAACGGATTGACGTTTGGTTGGTACCAACAGTTTCTTGATCATATTGATTTCTAGCAACGATGAAACCGGGGCTCTTACGGACGAGGAAGTTCCGGGTTATCAATGCAAGACAGCATTAGGCATCTTGATTGAAATGCAGTTTACGTACTATTATCCTAGTCGCCTGAGTTGAATTTGGACAAACAGCAAATGCGTTCATTGAACTTCTATAATACACAAAGACATTATGCGGTTCCATAACACAGGACTTGTTCATATGAGCAAATATTTTGGATTTTCAGTAGATTAACCACTGGTAGAACTTGTCCATTACCTTTGCTTATCGGACTTTTTGCTTTTAGACTTTGATTGGCTACGAATTAATCTAATCAATACGCTCAGTGGCTGGTTGGTCTCAGGTGAATACCTACTTAAAGGTGGTTTAGTGATCACTAAAACAATTTGTAGTGCCTGAAAATACACGAGAACCAGGCAGTTCATAGTATTTGATTGTTCAGGACATTATTGGACCACACTGGACCACACTACCTTGAATGGAATCACGAAACCACAGACTTGAAAAACATTGTGTCAAGCAGTTATTTGTATTGTCCTCAGATGGATTCGATTTCCGAACTATATAAAGCTTGTGGCTGTGAAGACGAATAAGCGTGGACACAAGTTTGAACGGTGTCAAATGTTGCTCACACCAACTAGGTAATAAAATCTGCCGACTTATTAAGAGAAAATTTAATTTGCCCTGCCATCCAATTGTTTTAAGCAAAGATTTACATAGATAGTTATCCGAGGTGGAAAACAAAATATTGCATAATTCTATGAAACATTAACCCAAAATGTAACTTTTCAACCACTGAGAGAAGTGACTATTTGAGGAACATCTGTTGGCATGGACAGTAATCGGTCAAATCTCCATTCGGAAGCAAGCGATCACCAATAAAGAACAGCACGGATATAACTAAATTCACCGAAAAACACTGGAAATACTGTATTACAATGTGTCCACTAGCGACGGCTGAACAAAATAAGCATGATAGGTTGAATTAGTATTCAGCTGTATGCGCAATTACGTCATTCTTGAGCTTCCTTACTCCTGAGCCAACCGTTTTAGGTTTGAAAAGTTTGCTAATCGCAACCATGTGGTGAGCAAACAATAACACCCCACAGTTACTCTAAGAAAAATAATTTCTCACGAAAGTCACTGCATGATTTCCGAGAGTCGATCATACCTTGCAAATAACCTTAGTTTTATTGACAACTTGTCGAAACGAGCAGAAACTCACACGATTTCGTGTAGGTGGACAGAAATTCCGGAAGTTTGAAGTATAGGAATAGGGTATGTATAGCCATACTCGCCTTCAGATGAAAACTGGGTCAGAAGTGCAGTTTATCTACTATCCAAAGATTGTATGCTATAGCGCCTATTTGGCTCAAAAGTAATAAGAATCTCCTCAATTACTGAATTCGTCCAAAGTCCAGTGTTCCTGGTGACCGAAATCAAGATCACGATTTCCGGTTCAAGAAATTTTTCCAAAAATTTGTTGTTTTGTCTTTTAGAAACCAAAAGACCGATTCCGGCCAGCCACACTGTGAAGCTGACTGAAAAGCTCTGAATACAAACGACAAAAATTCATAATTCTTCGAGAACCTATCATGCACGGCTGAATAATTTGCTTGATTCAGACTGTATCTATGTCCAAAGTAATTGAGTAACAGACAATAACGCACTGAGGAATGCTTGTTCCTCACAGTTATATAAAAATTCACTCCTGAATTTTAGATCATTTGCTTACTAGCTTAATAAAATATGCACTCCCGTATCTGAGGGCAACCAAAATCAGCCAATTCTTTTCAATTTTTTGAAATCTGTAGAAGCTCAAGCATCAATTTCAGTTTTTTCAGATATTAAAACATGCTAATTGATGCTGCCAGGAAAAATGTGATGACTGACACCGACAGAATGTGTAAAATACCAGGCTCTGCGGTATTCAGAAACATGGAAGCATATTTCTCGCTAGCTCACTTGGATATTTCAGAAAAAATTAAATAAAACAAATTTAATCAACTAACCGTACACGTACATTCGATCGAAAGCATATTTCTAATTGCCTCAATCTTTTGATTCCCGCTTTGCTCTGCTGCCATTTAAGGGAATACGTTTGCAATAGATCACAGCATGTTTTGTCTGCATGTGTTGAATCACTTAATCACAAACTTCACGGCTGTTCTGCATTTTACTCATCTCTGTCAAGGAATTTCTAGCAGCCTATCACCAAATGAATGCCATCTACCGCACATCCTAGCCTCTTGAAAATCTGCGTGGTAGTACGATGCACCAAGTTTCAGGGTCACGGAGGCTAATTCTGTCTTCCTCTCATGTTGTGGAGAGCAGCCAATGTGGTATCCTGATTCCACTACACTCTGGCCTGAAACACGTCACTAAAATCCGGATATTTAACATTTATATTAAAAGAACAAGGTGAAGGGTGTGGATACTTTTATACTGTCAAAAATCCATTCAGCTGAAATTATGCTCAGCTAGTTAGGTATGCACATCTGCAGGTAATCCAATTGTAACTAATCTCGTGGGGCTCATCATTAATACAATAGAACAACATTTTAAGAGGATCCTATTTTCATTGGTTCATTTCAACCATACCGACCACGTTTTTCACACTTCCGATTGGCAACATCATCCTTCTCACCTACTGTCCGGGGAGTACCTTTGGTGCAGTAGCTTCTTTCTGACACTAATAAAACATGAATTTCATCCGTCCAACAGGGCGAACGACATGATAACGCTTAAACTTACATCGATTGAGTGTCCAAACGATGTCTAGCACGTGCGAAACCACTAACGAAGTGGGTGCCGGGTAATTCGGAAATAACTGGGCACCCATACTTAGTTCCATTAGTTAAATATTGGATCAGTAAAAAAAGTGTTAACTTTGCTGATAAAAATGCAGTTTAGGTATCTAAATATGAACTGCTAGGATGACTACATGGAGTTTATAGTCATACTGTGCTGAGGGTCAGTCCCAATCACTATGGCACCTAGCCCAAACTAATTAAATGAAATTTACCGAAACATGGACTGAATTGCAGAGGAAGTGACACGCATCTGCTAAATGCAGTCGCTTGATACCAAGCCCTAATCGCTGCAAACATTCTGTCCAGTCACAAAACCTTCTCTAAATAAATTGTGGCTTACCGTCCCCTGATCGGTAGACTGGGAATGTTGCACGCATTCAAGATCAACGGCACATTTATCGAAAACACGCGATCTAATTTTAAATCGTCTAGATCATGCATATATGATTCCGGCTTCTATTTTAATACCAGATATCGTCATGTAGTTTATTCCTGTCTGCTGATATGAAAATTGTGAGTAAACGCTGAAAATTCGTTCATTTTTCCATGCAGTCGACACACTTGAATAGACTTTCCTCGAGTAAGTTAACTTTTTTAAGAACGTTTTCGACATAGTAGCGATCTACATATGATTTGATTCTTATGACAAACATTATTTACCATTTGGTACTTATGCTTAGCCCACCGTCATGTAACCAGGATTGCATGATGCATCCGCGCTATCCCAGTCAGGAATTACCAGCAGTGCATATCAATTTTGTCCGACCTGAGAGGAAAACTCGACGCGAATGCACCACCACAGCCGCTGCGTTATTCAGGTTGAATTTTGGGGACTTCATAAATTTGAATTTATAATTTATCACTGATAGGGTAAAGGTTTTGTAGGAGCGAATACTACTGGTGCATGTAATATCACTCTCACAGTTAACGATTCCTTCGCGAACACTCTACGTATATCTAAGCCTTGAATAAGAACAAGGTACATTGAACAAATCGCTAATGTTGGTGATGCAAGGTGTTACACGTAATAATTCACCATGGGATGCCAAGGCTCAATTATAGAATCAATAGCAAATAAAGGAAATTTATGCATAAGCTGCTGCTAAACCGATGATATGTTTCCACAATGGGCCATCAGTTATGATGATCGAATTAGGGTGGTTCATCCCGCTTTCGTTTCCAGTCCCTAGCTTGAGGAAACGCTGATTACCTCTTACGGCAATATTCTTTAAATGTCATTTGTTCTGACACTGCATGACGAATAATTTTGTGAAACAAATACCCTCCTGACACTCAAAGTGATGAGTTGGTTCGTTCTGTGGACATTGGGGAAAATAGTCACTTGTTCTAGTGCAATGTCACTGACAGATATCTGAAAACTCACCTATTTTGCCAGTTGTCACGCAAGCTGGATAATCAGAATTGTGTGAGACGGCTTCTGTCGGTATACCGATTTGTTTGAGTAGAGAGTAAAACGCGAATGTGTCAAGTCACTCACTGATTTCACTCTCATGGTAGAGGAATAGTGGAGTAACAGAGAACGGCAGGGGAACATGGAGCTAGTCCATAAGACAAGGTAACGACAAAGACTCCTTTTGTAGCCAGCTTTACGGACGGAAGATGAAGCGTCGATATTGCTGTAGCGTATATCAAAATAGCAACTAAGTGAGCGTAGTCTCAATTAGATCAAATGTGTGTGTTTTCAAACCTAATAATTAATATAAATCCACTTTGTGAAACTATCTGATGAACCGAAAAAAATTTGTGTTTATATCTGCTTACCTAAAATGACAGACTTTAACTACAGATTGACAAGTGTCGACTATCTGAACAATCATACTAAAGCTCGCCTTTGAGCTTTTATATTTCGTCTTAAAGTTCAATCACTCTATCTGGGAGGCAGGACGGGTGCACGTTTCTATTCTTACAAAACATTAGATTATATTGAAATAAAATCCTAATCAAGCTCTTCAGTTTAATGCACTCATTGAAGACTTCCCGTTTGTGCAAGATACGATCACGCAGGATCCCATTAAGATGTAAATAAAGCCACGAAAGCCGGAAAAAACGGCCTTCGTCACCTTGAGACTACATGTGGTCTTCGTGAGAGAACTTGCGTTCCTCCACGCCTCAAAGCGGTGAGCATGATAGGTTAACCCAAGCCGACCGCTCGGTCATGCCGGAAATATCAGTGGTTAGATGTGTGACCAGACGATCTTCCGATCCTCCAGGTTGGGAGTTTATCTGATCTGACATACTAGTCGGATAATTGAGTGGAAGAATAACTGATCCAGGCGGATGGGCTTCTACTCAGCAAGCTTTATCAGCTTTGCGATCAGATTCTTTTTAGAGACAAAGGCTTTTTTGTGAACTATAATCGTCCTTTTATTTTATGGCTGGATTCCTTAGCAGTATTCATCCAAAAAACCTCAGTAAATAACATACATACATCGTGAATTCCATGGTGCGTCGGTCCTCGCGAAGGTTAATCGGAACCTTTCTGTCCATTGCTCCGAGCAAAATGAGGAGTGAAATATAGAGCTTTCTCAAAGCAGATGGCAGCAAACCCACAGAGGACTCATGCATCATGACCGATGGCCAGTGGTTTGGAGATGAGTAGTAGAACTAGCATACACTGAGAAACATACACTTTATTTCTTTCTCTTTCTCGTTCTTCGTTCGTTGTTTTCGCCATCCGCCATGATTCTAATGGGACACTGTATTCAATTCTATGCAATATATATATATATATAGGAGAGAGCTACCGATGTGAAGCAATGTTTCAATGCCTCGTCCATAATATGATTCAAGCGTTTCGGTTAGAGTTTACAAGTAAAACCCTCTTGCTTTGCAAGCAACCGAAAAGTTTACATCCCTGAATATGCTCAGCGCCCATCCTACAGAGAACCTCATACATTTACGTTCTTCTGATACAAGGATCACTCAAAGTAGCTCGAAAATTACGGTTAGATGGACTTGTCTGATGGAAGAATTAGTGGATGGGGAAAAATAATTCACTACTACATAAACCTAAGTTCCCTTAATTTGGGTGCAGTCATTGGCTTCAAGCTCAACCAGATGTGGCAAAATCTGTCCATGAAGGGACTCACGAAACCTTCGGCTTAGGCGTCTCCTGTGTCTCCGAAACTTGCGCAAAATATCCCACTTCCTCAGCAACTCTAGATAGCCCACATACACCTTCGTTTTCCCATTTCATTCGTCACGTGTCCCATGATACGTGTTCGAGCGCTCGTGTTCAGGCTGGTGTTGGGGTCGCTCTGATCATTCGAGCGGAGCTTGCTCTATTATACTAAATCTCAGTCAAGAGCTATCTTTGTGCAGTTTTTTTGCACGTTTCTATACGCATCAATAGCAGTCGATTGATGCAACGCTGTTTAGTCGTAACTGAGTGCAGCTCACGTGTGCCGAAAGAAAAATTCTACTGGGAGTTACCCCAAAGTGTGCATTCAGCGGACATTATGGATTTTGCTGGTGATTTCAACACCCATCGTGGCCAGCTAGGGGAAGCGGGATGACAGAACCAAGTTGTTCTGTTTGTTCTAGGCAGCCGCATTGAAAACGGGGATCGTCTCATCCAGTTTTGTTCAGATAATAGCCTGTTTCTGGCTAACATGAATTTTCGTCGTAAGAATTGACGACCTCCTTTGCCTTCACGACCTTGGCATCAGATTGATGAAACTGCCATTGGTCACCGGTGGCATGAATAAACCAAGGGTTATCGTTCATTCTGACCTACAGCTGTGGAGCCAGACCGTGCTTTAGTCCATGCACGCTTTTGTTAGCACCTAGTCTGCTGCCACACCAGCCCAAAAATCATGTTTTATTTTCAGCTGTTTTGATGAAAATCGATGATGTGAACTCTACTTGGAACTTTTAGCGCAACTATGTCTCATCAAAATGCCAGAATCCGAACAAGCACTAGGAACAGCTTAAAAACCCTGCACTCATCGGAGCTGCCACTCAAACCCAGAAATGATGGATAACCCTGACTGCAATCGTCCTGCTGGATGCTCTCAAGTTCATTTCTCGGGATGCAGCTCGCCATGAAATGCATAAATCCCTTTAGACGTCAACTGGCCAAGAGACCGAAAAGTAAACCCCAGTAATGTTTGCTAGGGAAATTTGAGGAAGTGGGGAACCTGCAGATATCTGAAATAACTAAAACATTTGCCGATTGATTGAGAATACCGGTCCTCGAAATTCGAAGTTAGGCGATGTGATTAAAGACTAGAACAACACTGGTTCACTCTCAAGTGTTTCGATTCGAGCTTAGGAGTGATTATTTTACGGAGCAGAATAATTGGCCCACCGCTGCGCCGGGCATTCTACTTATGCCTATAAATGAACTAATGCAGGTAGATATTAGTGCTTCATCCGGAATGGAGGTGACCAGAGTGGTAGATGTCTGAAAACGTATGAGACAACTGGATCGAATGGACTGTAGCCAATTTGCTTTCACGGTACAGTCGAGGTACTAACAGTGCAGTTAAAAGAACTCTTAAGATCATTCTGGGAAAGGGCTGGTATTCTCATTGGGACTGCGTCGACTTACACGAAGCGTGGTAGACCCCAGAGAAATTAGTTTGATAAACATCACATCCACAATGCTTGTTGGCATTATTCTCCGCCGATAATCTAATGCCAGCGAAACATGCAAGCGTGTGAACCAAGCCCGTATCCATCTAGGTTGCAGTGATCAAAACTCTACCTTGCGACTGATCTTAGAACATAGGTACAAGTTCTGAATGTCCTCGTATTCTGCCTTCCTTGATTCGAAAGCCAGCCTCGACTCAATCAATTTCATCGTTTGTTTGGGTTGACCTTTGCTTAAGTCTATGCGAAGGGCAATGGTTTCGTTTATCCAATCTCGGCATACCAGCAGCTGAAATCGGGTTCGCGCTTATAGCGCTATTTCATCCATGTTCATCAAGACAGTAGATATTCGCCAAGTTTTTCCCGTTTAACTTTTTATTTTCAGTATGTCGATAAGATAGATATGCAAATAATCCTACCCCCGTCTGAGATTAATAGCATCACTCAGATAGGAAAGAATTTGACTCAGAATATGCGGAGGATGTTGTGCCACTGATTCGACACCCAATTAGGTGACAGATTTTTCTCGATTGCCTGAAAGATAGTGAACGTATAACGGATGCATTTTCCGCCTTCAATGTGTAATATGCCGTTGCATGATTGGTTTGGTTGAAAGATGGTCCAAGGTGGGCAGTTGATTTTATGAGAAAGTGTACAAAACGTCAATCATTATAACGGCTTGTGACGGTGCATTTAAAATGCCTGGATGTGATCACAAGATTTTTCTAGGCGATGGTTGGAGACAGTGGTTTACATAGCTGAGCACGAAATTCAGTAGAGGTTTTGCATCCGAAATCCTTTATCTTTTACATAGTTGTTCAACTGATTACTTTACAGTCTAGCAATCACTAATCCTCAATTGTTTTTACTCATTAGTGCCGTGAAGTGGAAATCAAATAGAGAGCACATAAGTGAAAGCTAAGGGCTGTTTGAATTGATCGGATAATCAGCTCTTCCATTCGCATGTTAGCCGTCCCATCTGCGTCTCGTAAGCCGAAGTTTTGCGGCACTTGCTTCTGTGTTTGCTTTAGAATTTTGCGCTTGGACGGTCAACAGTATATGTACCTCCAGTAAGGATGAGGTACTGTATTCTCATGAGGCTCAAGGCCTCAAAATTGCACGATGTAAAACTTGTTGGTGTTTATTCGCAGACAACCATTCGTTGACGTACGGGTAGCTCCTTTCAGGGTGCATTTGTTCATATGTAGTTTGTACTCTTCTTCCCTTCCTTGGCTTTCAGTATTCCCCAGCAAATTTAAGGGTCGTCGATCTTAAACGCGGTCACTGACCTGTAAATAGAGTATTTTCGAATTATTGAGGGTGACACTGTCAACTGAGCCGTATTAATTCAGTATGTCCTAATAAAGCAAATCGTACTTTTGACCCTTAATTCATGGTATATTGTGTCATTAAAAGTAAGATATATTCACTGGTCATATTAATGTACATGCTAACGTAGTCTCGGTTGAATTTCACTCGTGAACTGATTGAGGTGGCCGATTGCTAGCAATCGCACTGTAGATGGATCAGTCACTAATCCAAGTGATGTGAACAGAAAACGGTACTGGTTTTCATAAGCACTTTGGCTCGACGAACAGAAGCTGATGAAAAATGTTTTGAAAATTGACGAGCGCAATGTGGATTAGATGCATTTGTCGAAGCTCATAGTCTCATGGCAGTAATCCGTATAGATCACCAGGTATCTCAAAAAACAAAATTGTAGTCAGCAGTTTTTAATCTCATTCACGTGGTTAGAAACTGGAACTTTCAGCCAAAACATGTTTGTTTTGCACTGAGTTATGATACATAAGAATTTGGCATGCTATGCCGAGAGCCCAAACATGCAGAGGAAGTTAATCTGGACTGAATTTGTTCAAATCATTATAAGGATGATGAAACGGGAATAATTCCAAGTATTTTAGTAGGTAAAAGACCTATTGATTAAAGTCTGACAGAGCGGAAGTTTAAAATAACACATTACAACAAAAATAGTAACATTGTCCAGCAAACCGCAGAAAATTCCCACCTAGATATTCGGTCTTAGTAGATTATCGTCAAAGACTCGATGTCAGGAAACGCCAGCTCCTGCAAACTTGAATGCTTTGTATTTAATCGTGATGTCACTAGAGAAGTTCCGTCAAAGATTTCTGATCATCTCAACGAAATGACATTAACCGCAAACCGCATATGACTACTAAATCCGAGTGAATCATTAGTTACGCTTCACTTTGGTCGGTATTCCACGTTAAAATCGTGTGATATAAATCATTCCTAATAAATGGCTAATTGTCTAACCAAGATGGTTTTGGACTACCGTTGTTGTGAACTTCGGAATTAGGGAGGACCTTATCGAGCCGTCGGCGATGGGAAATGATGCTGGAAGCGAATTATTGGGTTCTGTATTGTGACAGACAATGTATAGTCATTATTTGTCCATGTATCTCTGGAATTGTATTTGCATCTTGAGGAAAGCTTCTTGGCGCGTGAAACAGATGACAGGTCATGGTAGCATGAGCCGCTTGTGGCCGCACAATAGCAAGCTAAGCAACCATCTTTTCAGAAATCGAAGCAATTGCTATTTACGTTGATACTTAAGTCTGAGCCCCGAAAACCTGGTAACCAATTCAACTAACTAAGTCGGGGCCTAAAAACAACCTAGCTCAATCAAAAGACGAGATTATTGAGTTGGCCAATATTGTATGTTTAAAAAGAGTACAGAGAACTTTCGCACTAGGCGATTATCCAAGACAATTCACATAATGCAGAATTTGTGGCAATAATACGAAAATTTTGGTTGACCCCCTTTAAAATCTGTTTTCAGATGTTGTCTTCTGTGCTTGGTGGTTCAACATTCTGGTAATCACTTCAAGTTTACTAACCGCGACTAATTGTATACTTGCTTTTCGTTATGGGTTACTTCAGTTAGGAGACAGTAAAATTTTCAAGGTGAAAATCGTACCATGAGGCACTGTGTGGTGGAATGTAGAATCAACAATGACAAACAAGCCACCATTAGCACGTTACTCGTTGCTTGTTTTGAAAGCGAAAACACTTTGGCTGATAAATGTGAGTATACGCACTTACGTTATATGCGATTTCACTATTGTCGAGTGGATGATTTCATGAACCAAAGCTGTATGTCCCTGACAAATAGTAAGTTTTAATCCAATTACCTATCAACAAAAAATCCATTCTCTCATTATCAGATAAATCTTGCGTTTCTAGAAATGTATTCATTTATTTCCACTGTGGAGCCCTTCTGATTCCAAGGAGACTAGTGTGCTGATTGCTCTGCCAAGGTGCTCTGGCCTACCAATTAATTAGATGATTTATTTATCACAATGATTTGGCTTGAATTTGAAATGATCATGAACAACAAGTGAATTCAAAGCGAACTGACAATGTGGAATTTTTTGCCCACCAAGCATCTAACGGGTTTACTTTCAACATCATAATAAATTTTTGTATTTCCCCTTCGGTCGACTTTTACTCAGAAATGCGCTATGCCTGCCGTAACCATACGACCGGTCTAAGAATAGACCAAAGGAGAGTGCACGTTCACTCCTGGTCAGTTGCTTAGGCCATCGTTGCTTTCTCTGGCACTTTGCATAGTTAGTGTATTGACATCGAACATTTTGGTAAGCGTGAGCATCTTTCGCTTAATTATTATTTTGTTGTTTTCTTTTTGTAATATAACCGTGCACAACAACGCTGATATTTCCGACTATCGCATAACCGGCGAAAGAGGGAGTGAAATAAAATGGAGTGGAAAACGAAGTTTATTAGGCTATATCCAACTTGTCGTTCGCATTGGATTCCCACTGACTGCCCCAAGGAGATCTCTTCGGACAAACCCAGGGCATATCATACGGCGGCTCCCAGCATTTGGTGAAAAATTCGCTGCAGCCTTGGCAAGCTTCGCATCATTCCATCAGATTTCCAAATGTTCTAACTTCTGGTTTTCCTGAAAATAAATAAGACGAAAAACCGGAAGTTTTAAAAGATGTTCAATGACAGAAAGAAAACAAATGCATCACCTAGACTTACCACATCCACAGAAGTTCAAAGCCATATCGACACAAAACCGTTTACACGGACGTTTTTCCGCGGATGCAATACAAAGTAACAATAGAATGACTGAAAATTCAATCTAAAATAATGTGTGACATGTATTAATCACTCGTTTGCAAACCATCTTTTAAAATGTTCCTTCTGGACGGATTCAGTTAACTGGATTCCTTCACTTTTGTAGTTAATTTTTAAGCGTGGTTGACTAATTGCCATTTAGTGTACACCAACTGGGCTTACTTTCGTGTTATTCGTTTACACCAGATCGATTATTTGTCAAGCGATACATTTTTGGATACAAAAATCAACAGGGTACTCCACTGGATAAGGGAGTGGTTGTGGTTTCAAATATGAATATAAGATGTAATAAATATTTAATATTAGTTCCGTTGGGTCACTAGAGAAAAAATGGTACGGCTTCCTGCATAGAGTGCTACCGTATGAAGACCCCGGAAATTATCAGTCCCGATTTCTCACATTCACGTAATGCTTCGCGCTCCTTACCATGGTAAGTCTTTTATGGGTAGCTAGTTGATTGCCAATTAAGCGCTGTTAGCCCAAAAGGGACAAAACATGGGTAGGAACTCAATTACCGCTCTGAATCCCCAGTAAAACTTATGATTTTAAAAAGTAATTCAAGCGATGCTCAAGTTCCCATAATGATTTGTCATACCAAATGCGAACTTACTGATGATGCTGAAACTGTTTAAAAACTTGAGGAAACTCGAAATAACATCCTTCTGCATATCGTTGCTAATATGTCCTCCATCAAACTTAAAGTAACCTGGCGGGCAAGTGATGTCGTTTAGGACTTCGGATGAACAATATCCGAAACTGAGCAACCTCCAGACAATCCAGCACTCCGTCGTTTTGTTCTAATGTCGAGTTATGCAAATCAAATATTTGAAAAATGTCACAAATCAAGATGCACGCGAATTCCATTCCAGAAAGAAGCTCGGAACCTCAGTGTCCAGGCAGCATGAGATGAACAATTTTGCTGCTAACATTAGGACCCATATAGCACTACTAGTCTCAGGATATAAGTGTTTACCCGAGAATCGAAGACTGTGCTCTGTGTGAAAATCTCCATTAAATTAACTAAGACTACGCCTCTCAATAACATACCGCTTACGGAAGGGAACATTTAAAAAGCTGAAACCTCCTAGTCTCCTTGTTGTAAAAACGTGTGCGTGCATTCCACACCCGGATTAAAAGCTTAAACAGGGCGTAAAACTGCAACAGTCCGGTGCGATTATCGATGAACTTGTTGCTCCCTGAAACACATGTTCGTTCTTATGATCATTCCTGAAATACGGCGCAATCCCACAAACAATTAATTGCAATGCTTGCACACTGAAAGCATTTCTGAAGTGCACGAATTCACAAATAACCTGTTGACCGCAAAGAAACGAGATTGGAAGGCAATCAAATAAAACGTATCTAGGGATGTCTTATGAAGTATGCCGAAAAATGTGCAACTTTTTTCAAACGGGCAAACCAGTCTTGCTTATACAGAAGGTCATTTATATCTAGCTTGTCTACATCTACGGAACACTATCTAAGGTGAATTAGCGAATCCCACATTGATCTACTTCTAGACTTTTCACCCTCTCCCTAAGGTTGGACGACACTTAGTTGGTTTGACATGACTCAGTTCACCCACCGGCGCCGTTCGACTCGTGTAACTGTCCGCAAACGTGTTTTTTGTGACTCAGTACACTGTGATATTTACGGATCAGTGTGACAGGCCAAAAACAAGAGTTGACTGTATATTTTACAGGTCTGATTGGAAAGTACAAATGCAGTCTTCATGGCCAAGGAAGTAAATTTTACATTTGATTTAAATGAATTCCGATGTTACAACGAAGAACAATTAAGTCATTAACATTTCACCGGACAATTCATTTGGGACCATTTCGTTGCATCTTCTACGCTGCCTTAAGAACGGAAGTTCTTCATTTTTTAATGTTAATTTATCAGCACAAACGAAGGAAAATCACACGTACCCAGCATTGGGTCATTCAACAAAATGTGGAACAGTTTATGAGGTGACAGTTAGCGAAATTACTGTGACCCGGCTAGCTTAGATAATCTTATGCACTATCTTCACATCTGGAATGGCTGACGACAAATTCACAAACCGTCTACCTAGCCCATCAGTTTTTATTTGCCAATTTTGTAGACAGGTGGGAGTTTTGCAACAGTGAGCTTGAACGTATACAAGCGTCTCTCGTCACTGAAACAAAATATGGGAAATTTGCAATTTTACGTCCTCAGTAGACAGTCGATTTTTTATAAGGTAAATACTTAATTTTTCTCGTTTATTAATTTGGAAATTTAAAAGCTAGATTTAAAATGAGGGCAAGAGATCAGTATGAAACTACCGGCATGATTTCGATCTTGCCGCATCTGCGCCCGCACTCGGAATATTGAAGCACATGTTGGTGAGCATCAACAAAGTTAGAATCAAAATCTGTTGCTGTAACCGAAATAAAGGTAATCATGCATTTTCCCAAAACCACACACACTCGTGTTTCCGAAATACTTCTAGATGTTTAACTAGAACCTAGTAGGATGCGATCAAATAGAACGACCATTTTAATTACGGTAGCTTAGAGGGAGCGTGTATCACAAAATACAGGGAGAATGATGTTTCCCATTAACTGGTGGATTAAACTTCAATCGAAATGATCTGAACTAGATTGAACTAATTAACCGGGCCAATCAACAGAGCACTTCTGGACTTAAATTTTAAGCAATAAAAAAGCTGCCATCTCAGATGAGCTTCAGCACTTTCGCACAAAATTCTCATTTGCATTCTCGTTCCCTCCTCCTTCCCCGAGGTCATATTACAATTAACAAATTTTGGTCAGAATTTTCTTGTTCTCAGTCATCTTCAAAGTTGAGCCAGTCGGCTACAAACCGTGTAAAAATGTTATAGATTTGCCCATGCTGTGGTAAGTGACAAATTTGCCAGCTTCTACATTTTTGATTTTCACTTCAGATTGTTCGTTTTTAGTCACATCACATTTAGGTTTCATCATCCGATTTCATCGTTCATTGGGTTTGAATACTCGTGTGCACAAACCCCGTTAAGCGGCATATTATATCAAGCACAAACAAGATTTTGGCTTACTCCCTTCCAATTAATGGTTATAAAATTCATACTAACCGGTCGTGGATGAGATTTGTAGTTTTGTTGTATTCAATGAAGATCATGGAACTCAGGCGCACATCAGAAAAAGGAGAACATTCCGGAGAATTCACCCTTGATTTAGTGAACACTTCAAAATGGTTCATGTTGGCCATGGGCACCAAAACAACCAGTGTTAATATGAAGGCTTCGTTGAGACGACGATCACTAGATTCACCCGTCTGTTGTGTATTTGCCACTCTCCCCATAATAGTTCATATGGTATCCTGCGGGAGCAAATGATAAGTAAGCTTTATACATTTTGTTTTCTTCATGTTTTACCTTGTGAAACCAAAATTCTTTACCTTCCTTTGCTCCTTGGAAGTTTGCCTTATACGGGGCAGACGGTGGACCAGTGAACACGAATCAACGAATGCAGTAGACAGCTGACCCGAATTCATTCCTCAGCAGTTTCAGATGGCCAGACCACTAGGAGCGACTGTAGACACGAAGCTGTTAATCTAGCAAGAGCAGTGCATTGCTGGTTTATAGACATATCCAAAATTTCATGGCTAACGGCCGTTGCGATAAATCCAACGGTGAAACCACCGTTGTCGTTATTTCGTGAATCATGAACAGCGGTGAGTCAAGTAAACGGCCTATGATAAAAGAGACAGATCAGTAAATGGGAATAAACTAATGCCCCAGTCGGGTTATCGTAGTCGTAGATGAGCGTAGCAGAGATTCAAAGCAATTCTGGCACAAAATTTTTGCATTGCAATCCGCTCGGCTTAGATAAAAACGCAAATGGAAGAACACGGACCAGTTTGCCGACGGAAGGGTGCAATGGTTTTGAACAAATGTAGTTAAACCGATAATGCGCTTTTACAACGGTCAAGAATCGCGGAATTAGGAAGAGTTGGAAGCATAAAATTAGTTAACCTTTATCCACCCTTTAGTTCATGTGCTTTCGGAGCTTTAGTTTGCAGTTTTTAGATGCGTGCTTTCATATGCAATTCTTTCAAACGTCACACTCAGTTCTGTAAACCTGAAAACCGACAAGCCTCATTGTTCCATTGACTGTGAAGGCCATATCTTCAAGTATTCGACTGCAAAATTTTGTCTGAACATATATCTGAGTATTCACTTGGCGAAGTTTATGAGGCGAACACTTGGCTTGACCTACGCATTGACATAAATGTTTCTTCAACACCAGAATGTAATGCATCCACCGCTGTTCGTTTACTTTTCCACTGAATAGTCTGCACTGCAAACTAGCAATCAAAACCGGCACATAACACTATGTGGTTAATGGTATTCGAAATTGAAACTGAGAGAATCACTTCAAAAGATGGGGCATCGTTCTACAGTGACCTTATAGCGAAAATGTGTTCCATGGTTCTTTACATAAGATGCCACGTAGTTCTGCGTTCATTGATTGTCGAATATGAAGACCAAAGAGGATAAGATATTGGGTCATAGAGATTGCACTTATTCCGGAATGAGATATAGGGTCGTGTTGATCGGACAAGTGCAACCATGTCGTTTCTACTTCAGCACCAGTCATTTACAGATTTTGTTATGGTCAAATTACTTTCCACAGACTTCTTGGTGTTCGACAGACTAACGAAAAAATAAGCATTCCGGTGTTATTTTTCATTTCGTTGCAAAATAATAAAATGTTCACTTGTGTTTGTATTTCTCATTCTACTATGATTATCGCATGTTCTTTAGACGACATTCAGTGCATCTCACATTTAGTGACTAATTAGGTTCCGAAAAAATGTATTTTTTATTTGCACCGAATTACTCTTTGTTGAATTCATATTTTCATCAATTCCATTTTTGATTTACTTGTTATATCAAAAGTAATCCCTTACGATCAGCCTACGTTACCAGATTATCTTTTGAAATTTGTTCGAAAATGACTTAGATGTGTATTAAATGCGGTCTTATTGTCGGTCAACCAATGGTTGCCTTGCGAGTTATGGTCAAAAAAGAAGACTAACAATCATACCACCAATTGCATTCTATGATAATGATGGTGAAGCAGAGAATCATATATCTGGGCATGTGAAGCGAGCAGCGGTTCCCAACAGAAAGGCTTTTACTGTCAATGGCACAAGAAAATGTCAACGCATACAACAAAGTAGTAGACTTATTTTTCCACAAGGCTCGCCTGTTCTCCTTTCGATGAAGGTCCAAGTGAAATTTGACCGTTAATTTGCTTGGGTAAACTCTCGCGAAAACCACGAAAGCTTCTATCATTATTGTCCTCAGTTGTTCTACCGACCTGCCTAACTCCATTGTCTTGCAAGTTGTGCTATGCCCAAACAAACCTGTCGTGACTGCACTTGAAATGCCGAATTTGGGTGCACGAACTGCTTCATCCAGTTGTTTCACTCTCACAATTTACAAGCGATCGACAGTGATCAGATTTTGCTTCTAGCGAGTAAATTAAAAATAGTCAGAGCTTAAGTTTCATGTGGTGCGATCTACTAGCTAGATTGGAACCGATTACTTGATTGCAATACACAATGAGAACAAACGTTAAAGCACAGAGATTAGCTGCATCCCATTTCCTGCAGGTCATGTATGAGTACGTAAACACCCGGAATCTTCCCATGAGAAAGCGCAAAAGTAGGGAAACGTTTGAGGAGGATCATCTATCAATATGTGCATTGAAATAATGCGGAGTGCGCGTACCAATAAACTCTTGATCATTATTCTCAAAGATTTTCTGTTTCTTTTCGGGTATTCCAGTTAGAGGGTTCAGGTTAAGTGGTTTGATCATGTCAGATGTATTGGGGACTGAAACCTTGTGGTCAGGCAGTTAACATGTCCACATTTAATACAGTAGGACAGGAACAGTCAGTTTGTCGCTATGCTGTTTGTCTGAATAATTTACTTATTTGGAGTCTATTCGGCGTCTGTCATCTACAGAAATCAAGTAAATGACTTAAAATTTTGCCTTGCTTGAAGGGTGCAATTGAGAAGCTCTTAGTTTTTGTCAAATTTGATCATGCCACTTTTGTTTCAAAATAATGTTCAATAGTAAAATTTATACTGATTTATCAGTATCCGCTAGCGCACCGGTATTCGTACATGGTTGGAAAACACAAACGTAAATTTGTAATGCTCCGGTTACCCATACTGATTTCCTTCGATAGGGAACCTTTTCACTTTCTTTCTCTCTGATACAGGGAACAAGCGAACTGCCATGAATAGCCGTATCTCGATGGATCTATCTGGCACCTGCATTAGTGGAAAGGGGAAAAATATTGTACAGGCCTTAATTAGGTCCAAAGGTTAACTTCAGTTAGCTGCCTTGGATGTCTGCACGCTCATCCGAGTTAGAACTCTTGAAACTTCTATAATAGATGCACACTGTCTTCGTAATGCGCATACAATATCCCATTTCCACAGTCAATCTTTGCATATCAGATGACCCATTATCAAGCGCTCATGGTTAGGCTACTATTGGGAGCCCAATGACCATACTAGCGGACCATGCGTTGATAGACTGGACCCCAATTAACAGTCGTTTTTGTGTAGTTCGGTTGAAAGGCACCGTACATGCCAATACCAGTTGATTGAAGCGTCGTTGATTATTCGACGTAAATTTGTCTACGCCCACTGACCTCAGCTCGCCTGCGACAAAAGACAAGTTCTACCGAGAGGTAACTCGATTACATAAAGTGGTTATTCGACGGACGTTGTGGTCCTTGATGGTGATTTTGACACCCAACTTTGGTATTCTGTGGGGATGAAACGACGCATCACAAGGCGAATTTCTTTTCCAGCCGATCGCACCGACCGTGGTGATTGCCTCACCATGTTTGTTCTTACCATAGACTGCTTCTAGCGAACATCACATTTTTCATAAAAACGACACCGGCTCACCTGGCGGCCTCAGTCACCTTCACAGTGCTGCACTTAGATTAATCACATTGCCATCGGTCACCGGTGGCGCGGATCACTGGAGGATTGCCGATCACACCTGTGGACGCAGTTTATGATTGGACCCGTGCTCGCTTTTGTCTGCGCCTTGTCTATGGTCGCACCAGAACGAAGGCCGCGCTTCCTGAAGAGCCGATCTAGTCAGTGCATTTTTGCAGTTTTCATGGTAAAAATGCTAAGGGTCCTAGCAAACAGAGGGAGCGGATCGAAGAAGCCCTCAGCGACATCTGCCACGCGGTGCTCCATTCCACTTGAAAGTCAAGTACGATGAAAACACATCCACATCAGGCTACGGTTATCGACAGTAGTCGCAGCCTTCACCGATCGATTAGGAGTATGCTTCACGAAAGCCGAAGTTATTAAAGAATCCGACGGAACACTGCCTCACTCTCAGGAGCGCTTACTTGAACGTCGAACGGAACACTTTAGGGAATACTTTAGTTCGCTCACCTCCGCAGCATACCTTCCACTCTTGTCTGAAGGTGGATAACAGCCAAGAAGTTTTCACTTTAACCACCTTGTTTATTCTGATAATCTCACAGTTGATTGCATTCACCCCGACGTACAAAGCAATTGTTATCCTTGAAAGTACACCTCCGATTGCTAAACTAGATTAGCTTTGCACAGATCCATTCCAGACTGAAAAATCGACTTTGTCCAACAGCGTTCTATATAACTATTTCAAATAGGATGAAATGCTTTGTTTGGAAGTTTTAGAACAATTATGAAAGCGAAACAATTAATGGAAATCTGGTTCACCAGCTAAACATAAAACTCTAGAAGAATGTGAGTTATTTGCGTTTCTATATAGGTAGTATGTTGGCGGCGGAGACCGACAGTTGGGCCAGTTGAGGCTGTTTCCAGTCACATGACCAAAGTTACGAGCCAGCATCGTTGTTCCTGATTGGCCAACGAGCATCAGCGAATAATTATAAATTGCGAAACCGAAAAACTATCTGGAAATTTCAGGAAGATGGTAAGTAAAATAAAACAGGAAGATATTGGAGATCCATGTCATTTCAGATCAAACTGTTCATGTTCTTCTCTTTTCTGTTTATTGTCCATGCGGACTACCAACTTCCGGGAAAAATCTGCTACAGGAGAGGTCTCTCACTTTGTTCTTGTTGTAAGTTGTGCGCCAAACATATTGTTTTCATAAATAGTTTAGGCTAAAATAATGAATTGGAAATACTTTTCATTTAATCTTCAGCAGGAGCAAGGTCGAACGATATTGATACATTGAAGGAACTGTGCGGTGAATGCACTGGGTGCTCGGAATATGCAAAAGCGTGCACAACGCCTCCGTACACGAGACCACGAAGATGTCCTCGTTACTTGAGGAGGGAAACAACTGCGAACTGACACCGAAACTGACCATGGTTCGGTTGAAATCTGTTCATTTTCAATGACAGTCAAATAAATATGATTTCCTTTGCATTTTATTTCTGTCTGAATGGCTCTTGTTAAAATAGAAACTGACTGGAATAAAGGAAACATACCGATTGTGCAAGAGGTGAGCCTTGAAATTTCTGACGATTTCGGTATTGTTATTTATCGGAATAATCACGGAAAGAAGAAGTGGCACTCCCGTGCTAAAATAATAAACTTGTGTTTAATCTGATTAGGTGTATCGTATGCATGTATGTTCAGAATTCATCATCATCATCATCATCATCGTTCAGCGTTAAACAGCAAGGCAAGCTTCACTGACCGCTGCCCTTCCCCAGAGTTACATGTTTATATAAAAAGAGTGAATATCCAAGGGGAACAGAGAGTGGACCTAGAGAGCCCGGAAAAGATAACGTGCTGCTGCAACAAACATATGAAACACAGCCTAACTGTACAAACGCACTTGTTTTCAATCATTCTGATTTGATAGAAAATGACAGCATGATCGCCACTGCTCACGGTTCACTGTCATATCCTTCAGCGTCTCCAGCCAGATGATTGACGAGTCTTTCGGACCCCAACCACGAAGACGTGAGACACCTACCTTATCTAAGTTCGTTATACATTTTCTCATTTCACGTTGCCACGTCATCTTTTGGCCTCCACATGGCTTCAATATTCGGTGCTCGTCGTTTCTTATGGGGCATTTATTCCAAGAAATGGCTTGGGCATTATCGAAAAAAGGTAGTTCAAATATCCAGCAAATATCTACACTCGGTATCAGCACGGTTTTTCCTCCAAAATAAATTGTTAAGCGGAAGGAGAACAAATGGAGATTTCGTTTTCTTTGTTGTGTTACCCATGAGGGAGCATGTTCTTTACCTGTCAATAGCTTCACTTTATTCATAATGACGTTGTGTTTCAGCCTCAGCCGTGGATTTATTTTCTGAATGACCGTAGGGCAAAACATTTTAATGAATCGTATTAAAACTAAGATGATCCTGGAAGCTGCAGTGGAGTATTACAGGAATTAAATTCCCTGTCCTAGCCACAGCAGGTATAGCCGTCCACCTTACTTGGGAACAGTCGTTTGTTGTTTGTAAAGTAGACCAAAATAAATGTTTGACGTTAATCTCCACCACGGTCTCAATCGTAGGCTGCACATAACACCTGATAAGCGATACGCGTAAGGCATGATCCGGGGAGTCATCTAGGTCATTATCACTGTCCGATTAATTCATGGTAGGTAACTGTCTGTGGTGATTCTGTTACCGATGGTCCCAATTGGAAAACGACTGTCTGAAAGTCACCTTTTGAATTCAATTAGCGCCTTTTGACCGCTCTGCCCCTCTTATATTTCCTTGCTATTTCTGTAATCTCGACGAATCGTTCTCCAATGCTATTCTGTATCAGCTTATGGCGTACAAAAAGCTGTCTATTTTCAACCATATCTTCTACGCACCTTTAATCTCGCCAAATGCAACTTCCCTTTTATGTTTGTATCCTGAGTTTGGACTTTTGGTTGCCCTGTTGAATTCATGTAACGTCCGATTCGGTTTACAAAATTAGCTCTGTTTAATCCCCGAATTTTTGGCTTCGCGAATGCGTTAAGTTATCAGTATATCTTTCATAAAGTAGTTCAACGCATGATGTCATCGTACAACTCATTATCCATTCTCCCGCTACTGACATATACGAAGTAGTCAAGTTCTGTACATCATATCTAATGCCTTCGTCGTACTTCGGCTACCTACGGAGAAGTCATCTATCAATAGGGGACGACTGCTTTGCGTTACCAGTCCGTGCCGAACACATCAGTGACGGATAGGAACATTGTCATGTGGCGAATTTCAACAACCCGTTCACAACGTGCCCCGAGGCGCAATGGATAAGGCGTTCGACTCAGAATCTTTCGTCCCGGGTTCGGGTTCGGGTTCGGGTTCGGGTTCGCGTGCCAGTTCGGGCGCGGTCCATATGCACTGCTGATGGTTCCTAACAAGGATGAAACAACTGTACAGTGATTCCATGGTTTCTTAATAGTGAGTTGAATGATTATATCACTTGGTGAATTGTTTCATATAAAAATTCCATCTTCTACCATTAACACATCAAATCAGAACCTAATTGTAACTTACCGTATAATAGGGTGTAATGGAAGCAAAATTCAACTATTAGACCAATAAGATACCACAACTGTATAGAGGCAGCATTTGGTCAATCATCTGGCCTTATGTAGTCCATAGCCCGGTAGCTAGAACAGTCGAACTCCGCTCGAGTGATCGTTTAATACGTTACATGCATACCCAGAATAGGTGCTGTGTTTTCCAAATCTTTTCATGGCCATTTGCCAAAATATGGGTTAAGTGACTGATTTATCATGCTGAAAGAAGTTCTTGTGCAAAAATTTTCTTGACTTCGTTGTTAGCAGAATGAAAAACTGAGGATTTTATCATCCTTTCAATTTCGATTACCTTTTGATTAAGGAATAAGCGGTGGATTTTTGTATCAAGCTTCAACCTTAATTTTCAGTAATGTTTATGAGTTAACTACAAGGTTATTTTTTCCGAAAACCGGAGTACAGGCGAGCGCTTGGAGTAAATATAATAAGGTAAACGCGCTAAAGCAGCAATCATACAAGACTACAGTTGGTTTCCAATATGAATTGTTCCGCTTCCTTCAAGCAGATTCGACCCAATGGGTGCCACATTAATTGTTAAGCAAATACTTGAAAGGCCAGATGACCAAAAAGGTGAAAAATGGCTGTGGACATGTTTGGTTTGTAAAAGCCATTTTCCTCAAGATTGATTTCAGCCTGTGACAATGTTCGACAGGACAAATCTCGATAAATGACATTGCTTAAAATTCGGTTGATCTCCGCTAACTGATAACTATGATGAAAAGCTTGAATCACTGGCTTCCAGCGTTTAAAGAGATTATATTTTTATCAAGAACGCAATTGGCGTACTTGGGCATTCAAGGAAGATGATGTACAAATCATTGCCAGTGGTATGAAACGGCATTCATCTCCGCCTTTTGCCTTTTTACGGCACATTTTTTTCTCTTTACTAGATTAACTAAATATGGAACTGTTATTACGATGTCCGCTGAAGCAATTCATAGGGTACTGTTCTCAGAACCTAATGAAAAGTTATTCCAAACTGCAAAAATTTAGTTGGCATGTTTCATCACAATCTTTAAAGCCATTTCCTTACCAAACTCGAATATTTCCAAGTTATTGCTTGACCATCATCCTCAATAGAAAACAATTATCCAAATCACATTTTTTTAATGCTAATCTTGCTTGGGGTGCACCTACGTCGTCTAGTCCATATATCGTTGATCGTCGTGATGCTCCCATGCTCAGCCGATCTCATGCAGTACTCAGCGGTTCATGTTTTCAGTCGTCTTCGTAACCTCTCAACATGATTTTCCAGAGCTTGCGTGAAGCGAACGATTGTTTAACTTTTGAGTAATGCATTTCGTATCAACGTCGATTGTACCATTCCTGCTGTCCGATCTAATGGATTTTCCAAGTTTATGTACATATGCATATGTGGTTTTTTTCTTTCGAGTTTTCAAGGGAGTTGCATACACGAAATTTGCTCAAAGGCACAACAGTTCAACATGTTCAGATCCTAGTTGTATAGTTTCATCTACTTTTCGCTGTTTGACCATTTGTATTAAGATTACTAGGGCTTTATTAAAATGGTAAATCAACCTGATATTCATGCCATCTGGGGACATATTCTACATATTTTGGCAAAAATGTCCTATCTGTGCTTTTACTTTGGCGTTCGCTTTAGTCATTTCGAACGAAAATCGCAGGGTGATGTTTGTCACTCTTAATTTACGATTTCGTCCCGTTTATTCATCGGATGATGGATCGTGGTGCACAAATATTATGTACGCTCGGGTTCATTAAATTGCTACTTGCCTACTACTTTGGCAAGCAGAATCAGTCTACTTAAAACATCAGGCGTACAATCGGACAGCGGAAACTGTCACGGTCAGAGAAATCAGCGGGAAATCGGCACGAACGGTAGAAGACCCACGCTACTCTGTGCCAAATACAAATACATCTAAGCTGCTTGCAAATGCTGAGACTCGTCCAAAGGTGAATTAGAGAAGTAGTTTTGTTGTGGAACAACACCATTCGCTCCGACTTATTGATTACCTGCGGACGAAACGACAAATTTGAGACAAGTTTTTCTGCTGATGACTTCAAATCCCTCAGTCACTCATCTCCTCTTGCCATTCCGAGCATAATACTCGTATTGTTTGAGGTGATTGGACAGGAATCAAACAGAGCACAATGCTCACCCATTATAATAAAACATGAGAGTTTTTGTCATTTAATTACCTCCGATTATCGCCTAAAATGCTTTATTTGTTCTCATTAGCCTTAGCTGAATTACACTAAATAGAGATTGCAATCCACCATTATTGCAAAGAAGAACCGTTCACGTGAATATTTGAATTCAGCAGCGCGAATTTTCGACGTAGTCTGAAGCGATAATCGAGCGCACAGGGACACTCGGAATTAGTATGATTTTCCTACGCGAAGCCCAGCTACCAGTTTGGTCTGAGTAAAAACCTACACGTACAGACTCTCATGCTCCGTTAACTCTTTATTGGCTCCGTATTTGACCTCAAACTTAGCGGTAGAAAAAGAAATTCTGTGGAACCGTCATGACTGAGACTAATTACCATTTCAAGTGGAAAGTTGTACACCGTGAGTAGGAGATTGCACGATCGGTACTGCCTAACACGTAGATCACGATCATCGTTGAAAAATCATAAATGCATTGAATTTCGAAAACAGTCTGTTATTTGTTCTTATTATGCTAGGGGTGACACTAGATAACATGACTCATTTTGTGCCTGAAGCCATACTCAAATAAATGATCATCCTCAGAGTTTTGTTCGCAACGGTTTCATTAAGCACTTCAGTAATCAGTTATTCGTTTCTGACGGCTCACTGAAAAATGATTTTTTCTGAAACTCTTCGTCGTCTGATTACAACGAGAGTCATGTGCAGGCCTAGCACGGAAACGAAACCAGCAGAGGTATACCTGCAGTGTAGACGTTCACACAGATTATACATTACAAGGGAACACGACGAATTATTAAGCGGCACCGTTGTTTGGTAAAGTCAAAATAGACAGACCAATCATCTTTACTTAATGCGTTGAACAAAACTAAAATAATGATCCGAACGTTCTCAGTCCGATTTTTCTGAGGTTACGGCAAGGAAACAAACTCATAAAATCTAGTCATCTGTTCCTTATTGTACACTAGTAACCAAAACAGTATGTGGAACTCTGGGCTCCAAGTATTTAAATAGGTGTAATAAGTTTTAAAACAACATATCTTTCCAATAAACATGAACTAAACCGCTGACTGAACATTCGTTTGGACCACTCGAGTGAATGACTCGAATTGCACTGCTCTTCAACGAACCGAATCCACTACCATTCTTACGGATCGTCAATTCAATGAGTTCATCCATATGCACGTTACAGTTTTGCTGGTCTTCGACAGCATTTGAGAAATTGGTCCCCTTCAAACTATTGTTGACGAGTTATTCTAACGAAATTTTATCAAAAATAACGAAGCAAATCTACCTGTTTTTTAGAAGAGCATGACACAAGTTATTTGGTAGCCAATTTCAGATGTGCTCTGAGGGATGCAAACACAAAATTCTGTAAGAAGTTTAAATAATAGTATGTAACGAATGCCTTTTTTATTTTAGTGTGGCTTACTTTTACTACACTCAATGCGCAAATGTCTTTCATTATGATGAGGAGCAACGAAACCAACTGTTGTGCAAACTGTCTCTGGTGAGCTGGGATTTGCGATAAATGCTTGAAAACAAGCTAGACACAATCCTTCAATTTTCAACGATCTCGGAAATTGATGTTTTTAACTCAGGTTGCCAATATTCAAAGTTTTGTGAGCGCCGAACTTAACGTTTGGATCTTAAACGTTTCATCTCCAACCCAAGTGACAATATCAATGAGTAGGAAATGACCTCTCGGTTTGGTTGTATCTATAGTAACGTTGCCTCAGATTGTACACAATGAGACTAGAAAAATTGGAAGAAAATCACCTTCTCAAGATGATTCAAGGAAGCCGCTAACCGTGATCCTTAAGAAGAAGAACCAAGAGATTCAACAGAGTCCATGGAATCATGGTACTCGTCGGCGAATTTCATCAACAGGTCAATACACAAAATACCAATGCCGAGGATCATAGTGGACTGATTAGTGTCAAATTTTCATAGTCCGAAAGAACTGAAGCCATTTCGAGATCGCAGTACTTAATAGCAATCCCAGCCAATGGGCTTCTCAAATCCACATTACTGGAACTAGTAGCGCTGCCAAAATTAGTGACGTTATTAAAATTGTTAACGTTTCTAAAACTAGTAACATTGCCAGTTCAAGTTGAAAGCTGTAGCAACCTGCTCCGGGATCAACGTCGAATCGGCCAATAAATACAACTAAACAGATGGCTCATTGCCTACGTACTGATGGTGCCACCTCAGCCGTGAGGGAGCCAAGTCCTCCGAACCCTGCTATTCGCAAGCAGACGTCTGGTATCTCTGACTAATACTTCACGTGATTTTGGATTACTTATGATTAGATCGGTCTCAGGGTCTTGGGCGAGCATTTAGGCCTTCGCACCCTTGAAGTCTTTCTTCCGATCCCAAGTTTAAAAGGCTCTCTGATCCAGCTATTTACAAATCTTCATTATTTTCCTTATCTCATTCACTGCGTTTCGTTCATTAAGGAGCATTATCTCCCACGTAAGTTAACTTTGAAGTTATCCAAGACTTCAGCTGATATCCGTCCATTTATTAGGTCAATAAGCCAAACATCTCCCGAAACAAGTTCGCTGCGACTGGATTGATAAAGTTGTTTTTGACTGTTATTCCAGTGTTGATGAATGTTTCATTCCTTTGAACGAACCAAATGATTGCTATCCCCTTAATCTCTTCTTCAGAATATTCTAAAGTTTGTTGATTTATTGCTTTCACTTTATTATGATTTCTGTATACGTCCCCTTCATCGCTATGCTCAGTGACCCTGACAACTGGTCTTAGCTCTGGTTGATGCTTTTCATAATTTATTAAGACCGGGGCTTGATTTTAATTCCCCTCTTTTGTACACCGGTCGAGTTGATCTGGCTAGTGAGTAGTAGCCAACCACAATTGTAGAATTCTCTTTGACCATATCCAATGCACCCAGAACGTTGAAGGCAAATCTGATAAAGATGGTTCCTTAAAGAGGCCCAAACGGGGTCAGTAATTCAAAAGCATTTTTGAACGCACATCGACTGCTGATAAAAAACCTCCGTTAGATAAACGCTGAATTTTAATAATGACCTGACGAAATTCTTGCTGAGATTGTGCCACAATGAATTCCTTCAGAAAAAGCATTTCCCACAATTAAGTTTAAAGTTTATTGACCCAACAACGTTCTCAGACCAAACGCGTCGTATGTGCTTCATAGGAACCGTACATCTTGATTTTGGCTTTCGGGGTAAAACAGCTCGGAGTGTCCTACAAATATTCCTAATTATTTATTCAGTGATTCACTGTAGATATATTTTGTTGCTTTCATGGTTTTCTCAGAGTATGCTAGAAAGTAATTTCAGCTTCACTGGGATTCTAGACATTGCCTTCATGTTACAGGTTGATGAGCAGAGATATGCCTGTAGGTTTTATTGATATGAAATATTTCAATTCTTGAACTAGATTTTGGAACGGTTAGCTTCCCAAAAGTAATCATTGTTTTTATGCAGTGTTTACCAATATTTTGGTACATTTATATTTTGATCTTGATGGTGAATTCGCAAAGGTATCATTACTAGTCACAGTAATAACGCAATCTCGAATTTTCTTCAAATGAGCAAAACTATTAAAACTTTCCCTAGTTCTTTAAATGATTCTGCATTTTCTCTTTTTATTCTTCCAACACTTTTTAACAACAAAATAGTTCTGTATCACTGAGCTTACTGGTGATTAGCCAACTTTTAGTTCTCAGTTGACAGATAACCCGAGAATCAACGCCCCTGGTAACACAAAACTTGGACTAGCATTATTTCCGTTCATAGTGCTGACATTTTGACCAATGCCTATGTAAGTATCGCCATTAGACAGCTTAAAATTTTCCCCCGATGGCAATAACTTTTATCGTTGTGTTCACTTATCCAGGTCGGTTCATTTCTTCACCACGTCTGTTCACATACTTTGTTGGTATAAAACGTCTATATAAAATAAAGATATTAAATTGTTTGGTATAAACGGAGTGACAGCTGTGACTGTTCCGGAAACTTCCGTCTCATGTCCCACACACATGGTGTTCGTGCACCGTCTAGCCCCATCTTCACTGACAATTACAGAGCACAATTTGCTTTCAATTCTGCCTAGCCGAAAAGCGGGACATTCCTTTCTATTTTCAAGACGACTTCGGCCAAACTTTCCAAATTACTCCTTTGCTTTCCCGCCAATTTGACTTCTACAAAATTCAACCGCTTTGTAAGAAACCGTAACCGCATGCAGTCACTCTGAATTCGACGACGAACTCCACAAGCGCATCCTTGATGCGGCGTGTTTTTACTGCACCATGCTTTTAAATCGTCAGATAAGTTTGCAAAATCTGTTGGATTCACATTTCGGGGTGGATAACTTGTCTGCGGTTTTTCGAAGTCATTGTTCCATGCTTCTAAAAAAGCGTAACAGAAGACGACAAGAGGAATCCCATTCATTTCGCCTGTCTATGGTGAGGTGTTAACAATATTATTTACGCTTTATTCTTATTTCCATGATTTCCAAATGTGGAAGTTCGTGAGCATGCAAGTGAGAAACATGGTATTCTTGTTTTATGAGCACTAGGTATCCGAGATTGGTACGCAGTACAAGATCTGTTCACTAGAGTAATATGAAAGATCCGGATATTTATTGCCAACACGTGTGGGATTGTTAACAGCGACGCTGGTGACGTAGCATTGATCTGTTAAAATAATGTGCAATCTTACTTTGGCTACTACAAAAGCCAAGAGTAGTCAAAAGAACTTTGCAAGATGCAGCACATATTCATGTATCCGATCAAACTTGTAAAATTGCTTTCGACTTTATGCTTCTACCATAAATGTGCAAACATTTATGATACACTACTGTTTCTAGTTTTTACAGCTTCACAAATGGTCAGCAATAGTGAGCTTTAATTTTACGATTACATCCTGCTCCATTCAAAATCCTTGTTCTGAAGTTAGTGGTAGTAAAAATTAAATAATTAGGTTACAATCTACCGAGTACTAATGCTTAACCTGTTCAACTTGTTTTGAGATCTCGAGCTTAATCTATTCCGGTTAGTGACTCTGACCCAGATTCTGGAATTAAACATGAGAAAAGTCTCAATAAAACCTAATTTACTGCCAATTCACTAACGATTCGGCCATCTCTTCAAAACGATGGAAAGTTTAACATTTTCTATTCCTGTATGAATAAACTGTATTGACATAGCTTCAGCCACAAGTGTAAGAATAAACTTCACAATTAATGGGAAATGAGTAAAAAACGTGATAAATAAAAGTGGGAGAACATGGGAGTTCAAAAGGCGCAAAACTACGTACCAATATCGGAACTCAGTTCCGCGAACCGTGTCCTTCAAAATTTACGTGTCATCCGAATTTGGGACAACGAAATAAAGGTTAGTATTCTTGTAGTTAGGCTGAAAATTGTAACTTGTTCTTGGATGACGGATGTAGACGGACATGATGGGATGCTGTGGATGTGAGCTCTCAGTGAGTAGTTAAGCAGAGTTATTGCATAATTCAATGTGAATGTCCTCAGTCAAGATATAATGACCTAGAGTTCAAACCGCTTCTTCTAATGACGACGGAAATTCTACCGAGGCACAGCTAGGGAGGTTCCAAATAGCTCACTGGCTAAAATAAATAAGGATTATAAGGTGTGTAGTCCGTAATAGATTGAGTTTGGTAATTTGAAATAATAATCCCCTTGATTTCAACGCATGGCAGAATAGGTAACGTCCAATAGAAATTGATGTTTCTGGTTATTCACAAATATGTGATTCTATCTTGTGAGGGAATTTTAAAAATGGTACCCAGATTTGATGTTAGACTATTAGCCAGAGGTGACTGAAATTGGTTGTCATGTGAAGCGCCCCGCAAGCCAGCCGACTCAGTTGTAGTGCTGCTTTCTGATATTTATCCTAAGCAGTTTTTGAGCAGTCTTATGAATACTCCGAGAGCGACTTTTCCCGAAATCAATCTTCAAGTGACACGAGCACGTGTTATTGAGGAATGCCTAATTTGGCTGAAAAATCACTAATGCAAAGAGAAAGTCAGCACGAGGAAAGAACGGTCATTTTAGGATCCTCCGTAATTGCAAACCAGAGGCTTGTAAAACACTCTACCTATTAGAATACATAATGCTGTTGCAGAGAATTTGTCAGCTAGCCATGAAAGCAATCATTTGGGACATCAACATGATGCGATTTTCTTTAGGAATCGACATCTGGAAACAAGGTCAAAAGCATGGAGATGACCAATCCAAACACACGTATTTGATTTTGTTTTATCGGTTACAGATATGTTAGTTAAATAAACTGGTGAAATAACTGCACTAAGGTTACACTAATTAGGCCTGCAAGCCTGTCGGCAAGGGCAGTTGGACTAATTTTGATTGGGTCACTTTTAGTTCAATTTACGTAAGAGTCCCTAAACGAACACTGTGTGGCACCTGCTGACTTGTTGATTTTGGGAATGCAAAGAACCGACAGGTCCTCAAGACTCGCCGATAGCACACCGGTTTTGAGGCCGCTTTCCAATCCTTGTCATTTTCTGATGGAAGAGCTGACCGCATAATGCAGAGGTGCAGGCGGAGAATAATCCAAGAGCATTTCAAAGGATGCATTAAAGATGTAGCGAAACTTTATCATTTTTATTATTCGAACAGCATGATAGTTATTCCAAACAACTTCAGTGAATTTTCTTAGTTTTAGCTCTATCCAGCTTTGCTTGATCACTTACCAATGCGTGAGTGGTCTCTCTAAGATTAAAAAGACTCTCTTTTATTTGTCTCTGTTTATGTAGTTTTGTTGATTTCAAAGCCCATTAGTCGATCGTCTCTTGTCTGTCGGGCTCTTTGCCACTTCCATGGTTTTTTTTCTTGAAGTCCTTTCTCGTCTCTGAATGTGTCATGAAAACCAGGCTGCATTAATTTTTCCCTAAATTAGGGCGAATTTCGGATTGCTACCTAGTCCTCCAACTTGCAGTTCTTCAAGTTTCTTTCCCATGGATCATCCATCCGATGGCAGACTGTTTTGCCAGTCATTCTGGATATTCGGATATAATCTTGTTTTACTGTCAGTTGACTTATCGTACAAAACGCAAGGGGTCACGAATTCTTGAAATCGGCCAGCAGACTCAAGTTATATTAAGTAATATTTCACCACTGAATGGTCCCAGTGGGTCAAACTTAGCGGGTAAATAAACGAGAAAGACTAGAACCTTCTTCTAGGAGAACACATGCCCCATTTAGTTTAGTTGTGTTGAAGAGAAGAATGATGCTCAAAATTTCTGGCCTTAATGAGGGCTGGGTATTTTTAAGCGAGTGTTTCTCACCAACAAGTTTGCTCTCTTCTTTGACCAAATAGGGAGGGTATTCTGCATCAGCGATATCAAACTTCGCTAGAGCGCCATCTTTTATTTTATGTAATGACTTCAAAGAGAGTAGACGTAAAGTCCAATAACACTCAAGATTCATTTTCATCAAGTAGCAAAACTCGAACTCAGATAGTCCGGCTAAACAGGGTGACGTAGAAGAAGACTGGTGGGTGTGGATTTCTAGAGGTGAAAATTTGCCTATTTTAATTGCACATGCACCACTTAGCAGCAACTTTAGCTAATTTTAGATCTAATTCAAAGAGGATGGTAACCTGTGGCGAAGGCGGGCCACTTTAGTGAGATCAAAAAAGACGAGAATATTCAGTGGTAGATTTGTTTCATTCGGTTTACTATCATATAAGATAGCCGGAAATCAGACAAACTAAAACACTGTAATGGGTGTCAGCTTGAATAAAATCGTAATTTTTCAAGTGGAGAGTGCAATGCCATAATGAAATACAAAATGCTGCTTACCTCTGATTGCAACCAGGATGAAGAAATTTATCATTTGTTATTTAGTTTAATCTTATGAAATAAATGTACATGTAAGTCGATATTTTTGAAGGGGTGGGTAAAAATTATTCACTTTTGTCTCTCCCACAGAATTTTATGTAAACGACCGTGTGTTGTCCCTGCAATTTTCAGTATGTTTTACCACCCTGTAGACGCCAGTGCAATATATCAACCTTCAAATCAAGGTAATCAAAATCTTCTCTGGAGCAGAATTCCCTGAATAAGGTTTACGCGGAATTTGAGCCTAAAACACACTGAAAATGAGCTTTAGGCTAGAATCTTTGAAGTGGATATCTGTCCTGATCAACAGTAGTATTGCCGCCTTCAAAAGAACCAGTTTTTCTGTGCATAATTCCAATCCATTTTATCCGGTTCTGATTCTTCACATGCCAGTGACAATAAAAATAAGGCATTCCTATTATTCAACGGAGCAGTAAAATCTCGCAAATATGTGGCACCTGAGAGACTGGCACTATTCTATTAGATATCCAGTTGGCTGAGGACCCACAGATGTTACCTAGTGAGCCCTAATTAGAAACTGATTTTAAAGGCAAATTAGTGTGTTGCAAGTAACATATTTGTTTGGACGGTAAACCCTTCCTCTCCCAGCTGTGCACAATTTCCGCAATGATACAACCTTACGTGAATTACTGATTGCCATTTGTGCACGATCACTCCAGCGAACTTCGTCTCTCAGCTCGGCACCCTGCTGTGGATTACTGTAACTGCGTACACCGTAGAGAATAGCTATGTGGTCTGGTTTATAGCAAACAATTCTATTTCAGGTTATTCAACGCGGTATAGTTTAATTGCCAACTTCTTTATTTCGACCGTGATTTTCTTCCAAGTGGAACCTGTGTTATCTATTCCACTGATTCCGTTCAAGAGCTCATTCCTTTGGTCGGAAAGTAAGGCCTAGATCTGCCATTCAAGCCCAGAGATTACTGGAGACATCAGAAATCCGATTCAACAGATCGCAGGAAAGTAAAACAATGAAAATACACACCTCTTGGTATCCGGTGATAATCGAACTGCTTAACTGGTCGACTAATCACCAGTGCAAAGATTAATATAACGCTCATTGGCTAGGCGCATAAGTTCGTTGGAATCAGTCAAGCACAAATGGCCTCAATTAAAGGCGTTCGCAGGTTTATTTCCTAATCGCGATCCAAATATGACTGTTCCAGTAACATACATGAAATTCACAGGCAGCCGACCGGATAATTTAGGTTCAGCGCCACTGACAACATTGTCAACCAATTAAATAGGTTCTTTTCTGATTAATGCCGTGCAATGTTTGGGAAATAGGAGTAAGAACAGCACTTCTGAACAATGACTGTCATGTTTATTCAAGGAGAATGGACCAGAATTTAGAAGCGGCAAATTACTGAAGATCCGATTTCAACATTGCTGATGAACTCTAGGACGACTGCAAACATGACACCATGAGGAAATACATAGATGACACTCTCAGCGATGCTTCTGCTATGATCTAAATTGTCATTGCTGTAAAAGGAACCATTCAAACAGATACCGGTGAGCAAAAACTGAGATCTAACCCTGCATTCAGAAAGCCAGCAGTTTTTCAGCATGGATCCTAATAATCAGATAAGGTCCATGACAGTTCCAGCATGGTCCCATGGATGCTTGTGCAGGAAATTTTTCTGTCAGCGACAGCCGAATTGATGCATCGATTCACAGATCGATTCACTCGTTTTTTAACCCAACGGGAATTGTTTTATCTACTATCCGATGGTACTAAACTCCCTCAATTGGAAATCTGTCATCTTGTTACAAAGATAAGATATCGAAACTGACAATGTGCACTGCATCAAAAAAGAATACCGAGTCTAGAGTCCCAGTTACTATGTTGGCAAGGTAAGGCTACCGGTACTTAAAACATGGCCTCATCTGTGATCACGAATTTGAGATTAATGCATTTTTCAAAAGTCTTGGTTATTCTGATCATCCGCATACCAGAGGTGTTCATGCTAAATCACTGAGATCTATACAAGTCGTGGACAAAACACAATGCACGGATTCCGCCGAAACGGGCCTCATGTGAAAAATTTCTTTCCAGTACATCGCAACATATAGTAAAACGTATTATTTGCATTTTTTTTTCGAATGAGATCAATTCTTGTTTGCCCCGTAGGATAGCCAAACCTTTATGAAATGCCCCATTCTAGCTAATACCTGTAAATCTTTAACCTAAAGAATTCACAATGAGGCAAAGAAGTCAAAGAATTACTTGCGATACAGTAACGCAAGTGTTAATACCAGTACATTACTCTCGAACAAGGGTAACCAGACTGCTAGCCAATTTGGTAATACTTTTGGTCACTTTGATGTGCTGCAACATATGTGTGATCCGATTTTAGGAGTTTGGCTTTATTAACAAATGTCCACCTAGTCTATAAAATTTGTTACATCGAGACATGATAAAGGTTATGGACAACAAGGTAGCTTGGATAATGTTAGCCCAAAATCGACCGTGCCTTTAGGCGAATAAAGGATGTCTAAAACTTATTCCATTCATGGCAGCATGTTGATTACAGTGTGATTCTATTCTGAAGCAGTATTAAAGGAAACACCGTAGGAAATTGTTATTAACAATATAATTTCCTGTTTTCAGTTTTCGACGCGACTGATTTCCGCCAGCAGATCGTATGATCAACAAAGCCAACCAGTCGCCTGGCATGTTAACCATGCCCTTAATGAATACAATGTTGATGACAAAACAGTTGAAATAAACCAAAATCAACAGCCCCTGTAATCACCAATCACGAACATCCTAAAGTGCGTAGTTGCCGTTATTTACCTTGGTCACGCACATTCATCCGGTCTCGTTTCATCCTATAAGCAGATGTGAAAGAAACAAGCCGTAAACAAATGCATGATGTTTATTGAGACTGAAATTCACCCAGTGTATACCAGGGTAGTTGTTGAATACCGTCGGTAACCTATTTTGTGCATTGTAAAACAGTACGAATTAAGTAGCATTTGTTCGCCTCTAAATATTTTGTTTTTATGTGCATCTGAACTACAGCAAATTATATGCACGATTCTAGACAACCTAGGGCTACACAGTGCAATCTAATTTTTTTGTTCCAAGGCCTTCGGAGACTTGAAAAATTAGTGTGGGGAATGTAGTGAATATAATGTGGGGATGTTGAGTTGAAATGACTTGTTCAAACTTTCCTGGGTTACGAATGCAGTCAATTCTTATACCCCTATGAACGAGAATGGTTACAAGTTATCACGACAAATTATTTTTACCAGGTAAAGTTTAATTTAATGGATTCGCAAGGAAAACCCAAGTAAGACCATGAACTGAATGCGCAGTTAGGAACATTTTGTTACGTCCGCTTATTTCGTTTGTTATTGAATTCATTTTCTTATTTGGCGAAATTTTTTTGACTCCATTTAGTCAGCAGCTGGTCTACCGATTCGCTGCATGTAAATTTAAACATTTTTCACTTGACGAAACATAGGATTGAAAGACTGATAAAATATGCTGATTAAATCAGGCCCACTAAGGGGTATTTTGATCGCAGCAGAAATTTGCACTTAGCAAGATGCGATTTGAGAAAGCCTATTATCTAGTGCCGTGGTGTAGTCAGAAACCTAGGTAACTGACGAAATAATCAACCCCAAATTGCACGTGTGCGGAAGTCGCAGGAGTTATGGCTATGGTTCTCAAGTTCCTACCGGCTGAACTTCATTTCGAATGGCTTAAATAACAAGGCTGCGATTGCTTTCCTGTTGTCGTGACCTTGAGATAAAAAATTTTCTTAAGACTAGCAATGCCATGGTGCCGCGCAACAAGTATATCATCAGCAAAATAGTTTAACAGCTTCACTGAGAGCATAGTAATTAAAATATTGAAAAAATAATTCTTCCACCTGCCATTTTATCAGTTAGTCTTTTTGCGTGATCAAATAATTTTAATAAGACCTGATATCCGTAAATTCTTGTTATAGATATTTTATGTCAGGCTTCATGACATAGTAATACTTCAAACTGTTAACTAATGGAAGTTGACTAATAATTTCCGTCTCGGAAACCCAAACAATTATTCCTTAATCTTGAGCCACCCGGAGAAACAACTAACGAATAAACCTTGTCTAAGTAAGAATAAAGATATTCTGACAGTCCATTTCTCCATGAGTTTTTATTTTGCTTCGTTAGGGAGTAATTTTGTATAAGAATTCGCTTTACTTTATTGTAGTTAATATTAACAATCTGATACACAGAACCAATGCACACGTAACGCATTTTTCAGAAATCATCAGCGATGCATCCCTATTACTTCAGAAAAGGTTTATGAATCAAAAGGAGAGTAGAAATATACCAAAGAATTTTCTCAGTCCCGACGGAAGAATGACTATGCTTTGGCAAAGTGCAACTATTGGCTGTGCTCCAGGAGAGTTTTTTGCTGCACATGGTCAAATGAAATCATGAAGCTTTGTAATGTGTGTGAGGTAACACGAACACCTACAGTTTCTGTAACACTGAATTGTTGTACCTTTTTGCCATCCCAAAACCAAAATTCAAGTTCATCTGAGATTACGATCAGGTAAACTAAATTTCAGTTGGCAGCAAAACAGTGCCAGCTTTCGCTAAGCCAAAGGGGTCAGTAAATGAATTGAAAGCAAAACATTTGCATAACATAAGCGGTTACCTTAGTTTTATGACCACACGTACGGCACAGAAATCCCCGTTGAACATTGTATCTTGCAGTGGCCTCAAACAGAAGCTTTGGAAGAACGGCAATAATTTTTTCATGTTGCCTTTGATTAAGGTAATCAGATTCACAATTAAACGTGGCTAAATATATAATATTGCGGGAAAAACCAACAGTAAAGAAGTACCCTCGGTTTGATTCTGATGCGTTATTTTGACTCCTAAGCACCTGTCACGTAAATGGCATTTCCATTCCACTATTTATTTAATTGTTTATACAAGTTTGAAAAATATATTAGTGGTCAACAAGTTTTGTAATTGCACAAAAGATCCTGATAAAATATTTTGTTCGTACTCAACTGACCACAACTGCAGCCACTTTAGTTTCCATTCATCAGTCCATTGTTGGTGGCAGATTATCTCTCCGTTGTGGCAAATAATTTCTTCGCAACGTTATTAGAAAATGGACATCATTCCGAGTACTTCGGCAAAACTCCCATATGTAGTATTCCGTTATGAATATGCTCCCTTCTAATTTTGTAGAACAGTTAGTTGTTAGACTGGCTGGACTATTTTATTCCTCGAATTCTTCCACCTAATGTCTCTAAGATTCCCTGAGTTTGAGCCAGTGGGTTAAGAGAACCCTGAATGTCTAGTTTATTCCCAAATTTCATGGTATGTTTGCCTTAAGTAAACTTTTCTTAATTTGCCAATGCTTCTGGTCATTATTTGGGAATATGAGGCGATTCGCATAGTATACGGAGCACAATAAACAGGAGAGATACTATTTTTATAAGCTGACATTTAGACTTTACAAACGTTCGTCTTGCCACGATGAACGGGCTAAGGTAATTCTACAGTTTCCGCTTTAGACTGTACTGTATGTGCACGCGATAAACGGAATGAAGAATTGTTTTCAATATTCATTCTTCAATATTATTTCGTGCTCAGAGAAACAGCTGTACTAGAGAAATCTGTTTAGACTAATTACAAATTACTGTCGCTTAGGGCGCAATAGCAAAAGTGACCTTGTTTCCAAATCGAAAGATTTGGAAACAATAATAATAATCCCCAGGAAAGAGGGTGTTTAAATGTTTGAAATAGGCTTTATTTATTCAGCAATTTTCAGTGTACTTCGCCGTTTGTCATGAGCAGATTATTATAGTGCTGCGTAAAGATTTATCGATGGAAAGCTGTGGGTTTGTGGCTCGAGAGGAAACGTGGATTTCTGCCTACCAAGTCTCAACTTGCTAAAATTCATTGCGTTTCTGACGGTGACCCAGAATATCGTTTGATTCTAAGCGCGAAAGCAAGTTTACTGCTTTCCCTGATTTGAATTCACCATGCGTTTATCGCCACAACAATTGCTGTCAACTGAATCATATAATAATATTATTATTCCAACTTTTCTAAGGGTTACCATACAAACATATATAAAAATAGTTAGGCCACTACCTCACCATTTGCCGGAAACAGCAAGCATTATCACATTTATGCTTCTTCTCAGGAATGAACTTGTTTTCAACCTGCAATCAACACCAGAGGTTCGTAAATGTATTTTGGGATTGAAAGGAATAAGAAGAATAGCAAACTTCTTTGATTCACCCAGTTTTCACTGTGAACTGACCAAGTAAATCCAATGCTTCCATTCGATCTTTAATTGTCCTGTATTATAGTGAATAAGAAATGCAGCCAAAGAGCTAAGCCAAATTGAAGGCGCACTGAGTAAAACAAAAAACAGTTGTAAACACCTAGTCTTATTTGTAATCTGCATCCAGTTTACTAATTTTTGCATTGAACGTCTAAGTCAGTTTCTGTTGGATGATAGCGATTCGTCCAACTTTCTCAGGGCCAATTGAGGCATTTCCAAAGTGGTAGAAAACAACTGTTCAAACTCTTTCAGATTTTGGTGCGGAATGCAACCCACAGAAAGTTTTGAACAAAAGCCTCGGAAAATGACAAACGTGTGAAGTTCTTCATGATAACCTACTAATATTGCCTGCTGAGCGAAAGCAAAAGTTTTTAAACCAAATCTATCTGTCATATTCTAAACGTATTATGTGATCGTGTGATACCCTTAATACAACCAGTTTGATTTTTCACGGTAATCTGATCTACTCAGCACAGACTAATAAAACTAGTGAAAATAAAATTAAATTAAAACTCGGGTAATGAAGGCGAAGCCGTAATCAGTTACAGGTAAACCATTGTAGGCGCACATTTTGTCAGGTTTTGATCAATCCTGGTGACAACGTTGTTGAGCTGACCCCCCAAAAGCCGACACAGTAAGGCGTTCAGAACAGATTCGCAGCAGTTGTTCATTAAACTGGCTGTTTCTGTGGTGTTGTGTGATGCTTTTGATGAACATACTGAGGCCACTGCCAAATAAATGGATCTATCATTGTTCTCTTGCTTGGACTTAAACTTCACATGTTGCTTTCACTAAATTGATGGATTTCATACCCAATGATTTAGGCATAAAGAATTAAGGTTATTTCACGACAATCGCATATTATTAGATTAGTAGATTTACCCCAATTTACGACGGAATTCTGTAAATTGTTTGGACCTTTGACGTGCCAAATAAATCAGTAGCTATTTGTCTACTGAAGACGCTAAAAACCAGCGTAGAAGTCGTTGGCTGTCAAAAACTCAAAATAATTGTTGCTTTATTTTGCAATTATTTAATGGTCCAGAGTTCGCGTTTGGATGGATACTAATGGTTGCTAGCCGAGCAAAGGTTTTGCTTTCATCAACACCGCCTAGTACACTTCGTGATGGAGTAGCACCCTAACGTCATTTGGTATAACATATTCAATTATATGACGACGTTTTTGTAACCACTAATGAACATAATCGAGTAAATATGTAACAAACCTGCTTTCCAATACTCGCGTGATTCACAGCACATGCCCAGGGAATTTACGTGCGTTGGGTATGTATACCCGAGAAAACTAATCCGCATTTGCCTAATTACTGGCAGTTCGGTATGGTGATCTCTTGTGCTTTCATATATTCCGTCTGTATTTTAAAATGCTGTCCGGCATATATGATCCTGGCATCATGAAATTTTCAAAAGTGGTTTTCATTCATTGCTGTTGAACGAGAATTTTTACTCACTTTGAGGATCTGAAGCAATCCACTCACGTAGCAAGGTCGACTATTGTCCTGGAAACGTTGTGGATGTTATTGGACTTCATGTTACACACCATACAGAATCCTGGATGACATACAACATGTGCTTTTCCACCCGACAACCACCATCAATGTTTAACCTGTGGACCTATCCAGTCCTTCTTATGCCTTCCTTAATGTACTTCGTTGACAATTTTGTCCGCTCTGAATAGTGAGATATTCAATAACGTTGATGCAAACTGTTCATTATGTTGAGATTTCGTGCAAAGTCGATATGAACAAGGGCGTTCTGCTGCAGAAGGTCTTTGCAAAAATCTTAAAAACTGAACCCAAATGATTCAGAAGCAACCTTAGCAAACCAAACCGTTATAGCACAAACGAAGAATTCCTTAGGAATAATGTAGATTTTAGAACGAATCGCTCTGGCAAAATACACACAGGTAAACGTTGTTATGGTGGATACTCAGAATAGTCATGTCTTGCAGTCAAATGACTCCGTGACCCGTGAGTCATACTCAGAAACCCAATACTGCGGCCTGTTTAGTTTAATCCTGGACTGGCATAGGCGAATTTTGAAGATCAGTGCTCTCTGCTGTTTGGGTCGCCTACAAAAACTATTTTGGTATCACAACGAAGACAAATTTGACAATAACTATCCGAAATACAGCAAAGATTCAGAAATACTCATTTGTATAACTGTTCATTTGAAGCGTAGTAAATGCTTAAAATTTCATATCAGCGCAAATAGCCGTGCAATCAGCAAAATGTTTATTGGCCAATAATCCGTAGTAGGTTTAATTACATTTTCTCAAGGGATTCATCTTTTGTGGGACAATGAGTTGGCAGATCGAAAGGGTAAACCTTCGCTTTGCAAATTCTTCTGAAATTCGGGCATCCTGTGCAATTCCTGCACAACGATCTCATTTCCCGAACAAGAGCCTGTTGTGGGCGAGCTGGAATTTAATCGGTCATTAGTTGATAAGTGATGAAATAATGCTGAGCAATCCGATTGGAATAATAGCACTGATCGATGGGAAACTTACGGCAGTTGCACATATCAAGACCATTTCTGGAACATATGTAAATCTTCAGTTGTTCTGAAATTCCGTAACCGTAGGCGACTGTCACACAAGTAAGGATAAGAAATAGGAATTTAAACTAAAATCAGATAATTCAGTCACGTTTCGCACAAACAGTACCTCACCATTTCCGCGGTTTTCGACTTCCGTGAATGCACTGCTGACTGCGCGAGGTTTTTTATATATGTCCCACCTAGAAACGCGCCGTGGTATTTTGGTGCGAAAGCATTCATCGATCCATATTGCTTGTCGGCCAGACCTGAAATTTGCGTGTTGACACGGGTGAATCAAATGCAGATTTTATCCCTGTGGGTGGGTATTTGCGTTGGGCCAGTGAAGGACCTGAATTTCATTTCGCCCCACCTACTATCGTGTCTTGCACGGTAGACTACTCTATCTACAAAATCGATATCTCGCTAGTAAACTCTTTGAGAGTACATGTCACCAAGGGATTCATATGAAGTGAATGAATTAATGTCATTTTGTTCTTGTAAAGTTTTGCGCGCAACGGCGGGCTCAGTCAATGGCCTCATTTCACGTGCTATTCACCTTGCAGAGATGAAACAGATCCGTCAGGCAGTATTGCAATCGTAATTTCAGAAAGCAAATGTTTTACTGGCGGTTACAAATTAGGCCAGCACGAATTTAGGACGGCGGAGATATCATCCATCTAGTAGGACAGTCTGCTCAGACAAACGAAACAAGTTAACAGGCATATATATTCACATATGATTGAGCATTCGGTTCAGATAGTAGGTCACAGGGTTTACCAAGGATAGCTTGGTATTTAGTGTACGGAATGTTTCGTTGATTGGTTAGGACTTCCATTATTTAAACATTGTTTCCGGTTAGAAGGACAAATTTTTAGATGTATTCCTATTTACATTTCGGTCGAACATGGATATATTCGACATTTTGTCAAAAAGCAGAGAGTAGAGGTTAGGATGGAAATAATTCTTAGAAATAGAATTCCTGTGTAATTTGGGTCTTAATAGGGAACAACTGGGTTTCTTTGGGCATTAAACCTGGAAATGCTGTCACGATTTTTTATGGGATGATAGCCTTCTATGTTTCTCTATAGAGTTCGAGAGTTAAGGAGATCATCTCGATTTTCATAGATGCTAATTTTCAAATACGTGACAAAATGTCGTAGTGAGTGGCCTCCTGATATGAAAACGGGTCAGCTAGGACAAAAAAACAAGAAAAATAGACGAACACCTGACGCATTTTACACATTACGACTTAAACCAGAGACAGTGGAAAAATACTGAACGAGATTCAAGTTGTTAGAAAGTCGGGGATGTCCTCGATTCATGATTTAGGCTGACAGGGAGCAGCATCACCCATGTGCTTAAACAAATGGCCATTGGAAACCGGGATGCACATCGTTAATACATTTTGAGAACAAACAAAGAGAACAAACAGTTCTTTAGGGGATCCCGGAATTGTTTACAAAGATTTTGATTTTTTCCGTCCCACTTTTGTGTACTACGTTTCATTGGTACAGTTTCTTGATACCCACGCCCAGGGATGCATAGGACACTGGAACTGGCCTAGTTGGCAGAAAGTTAATGAATTTGGAACGAAGCCGAAGACAGTAGAAAAATCTAAGAAAACATTGGACAGATTCTGTAGCTGCATCCACACAGTTGGTGATATGTTGAATCAGAGAATCCGCGGCTTCCAAAGTGGGCTTGTTTGGTTCGAAAGAAAACTGCAGCGGGACGTCAGGAGCACAAACTGAATAAGTCGACGCCTTAGGAAGGACCGTTCTGTTGGATTAAGACTGAAGGATGTAGGAAGGATTGGAGCAGTCGCGAACGAATTGTGTATTTAGTTGTATTAAGAAGAAAAGTAAATGCATCTGTGAATGAAGCTGCAGAACACTTTAGGCTTGGTGAACCAATACCCTCAGGACCCTTAGCTGCGGTTATTTTGGTCCAGTAGACAGGCTTGAACAGTTCTCTCGTGGATAAGGATTTTACCTCAGCGCATTCAGCCCGGACCCTTCAAACTCCCGAGTCATTACGCGGATAAACTAGCGCTAAATTGGCACTTCCTACTTCTGCAATGCAAACTGCTAGTTTCGTTTCACCTCACAAAATAACCGAATTCCTTACCACTGATGTTTGTTGTTATAACTGGTCGAGAGTTGATCTGCATACCGTGGGTCGAATTATTTTATTTCTTTCGATATCAGCGGTGAAATATGTCAAACTTTCTAGGAACATTATAATTTGCAGAAATGTTTTTCATCCCTTAACGTCTTTAAGGCGCCTAATGCGGTACGGCGGTTACAAGGAAGGGATTTCTATGGGACGGCAATTATCGAAAATCAGACTGCTTTTAACCGCAAAATGTCAATATTAACAGCTGGAGGTTCAAAGAAGGACCACGGGCTTGTATGAAAATCGACTTTAGATAAAATGTTTCCTAAAGATGAGTGTGTATTTGTATTTTGGTTTCGTTGGACTGTTGGCAGGATCAAAAGAGCGTCTCCAATTGAATCTCGGGTTTGAGTAGCAGATCGCTGATTTAGACTGGAGCCTATAGTATAAGGGAGAATAACTCAAGATGGTTGGTTATACTTCTGCCTAGAGTAGAGTTGCATTCTTCTGGGGAAATAGTTAGATAAGTTAGATTAATCGAGGTATGGTAAAAGTACCCCGTGATTTTATTCATCTACTTTAAAATAATCAAAATATGCAGTGTGAAAGCAAAAAGGCATTCCCATTGCATATGGTATATTTTATTCCTAACCCAGAAATGATTTCAACGACAGAGTGAGCACCCCAAAAGGACAGAATTATTTTCCAGTTAGGGTATACATGAATAACAAGGCGACACTTGGCAGAACTGATATTCTTTTTGGACATTCATGAAAAGATTCCACCCATGATGCAGAATTTCAGTTTGTATCGGAGAATCCAATAAATTCAAGCAAACTTTTCATGTATTCACTCTGACCAAATCCTCTTACAGCTAACGAAAATGTTTGTTTATTTTTGCTCAAAACTCTATTCATAATAGTTTGAAAGTGGTAGTGTGGCACGTTGTGTAATCCCAACTTGAATCCGGATTCAAAAGCCGTCGCATTTGATTAAAATGACACCGTTAGGAAACATGCTCAAAACGTCAAAACCTTATTAAGTCATACGTTTCTCTGTTACGATCAGATTTTCTTTGATGTCAGTTGTTGTTGGGATTACTGTAGGATCGTTGTAGACTGCACATACCAAATATTTTTCTACCGGCACTCTAACCTTCAAACGAATTCAAAAAACTCGCTTTTCTATGACTCGTCTTTGACAAAGTTAATGAAATTCGGTCACGTGACATAATTCAGTGCACAAAGCTTTCTCGAAAGGACATCTTTTTTATCTGTTTGAATTTGGAGTGCTGTCATGTCGGCATTAAGTAGTCTAAAAGTGACGCAGAGCTGCGGAATTATCTAGTCGCATATGATTTGCATTTGAATCACAAATCTGTCCGATTTGTCCAACATTCACGGATAATCAACAACATAACTGTTTGTGTGCGCTTCTGTGAGATTCAATTTCTCAATTTACTGTGATTTTCAATAATCCTATCCTGTCAGTCGCAGCCAGGAAACTAGAGAAAATCGCACATTTTCTTGCATACCCCTGGTTAGTTTCTTACCTAGCAGTTTTATTCGCGTGGAGTAGTTCCGAAATTTTACCCTTCACTGGTTTAGTCATGGTTTTCTGCCAGTACAACCACGTTACTTTCAAAAGTACTGATGTCTGGTAACATATATTGACAATTCATAGTATAAAATTACGGTCAAAATTATGTGTACACGTACCACAACAACATTAAGGCAGCAGGTAAAACTAGAAGGCCACACATTAAATTGCAACCGTTAGATAACCCATACAATGAAAAGGAACCTAAGAAACCCTTGCAATTTCTTCGGTTAATTTTATTGGCTAACTGAAGATATCAAACAGCATACGTAAACTCCCGTATTAGAGCCACATGTAGCATCAGAATGCAAGTAATTTCTTTCCAGTAATCGATAAAACAAAACGTCCGTTGCAGAAATAAAAACAAACAATAGTTTCGTTGTCCAACGTCACCTAGTTACCAGAATGATTAGAATAAAAAATGTTAAGACCCTAAATCTGGTGAAGTCTAAGAGAATATGCATGGTGCCGAGTAAACCACGAGGAAACCAGGCAACTACCGTTTTCTGATATCCTAATTTTTCAAATTGGACATTTCACCAAAACAGTTGTCAACTCATTTGTTTGTCAAGCAAATCGATAGCAGACGTGAAGGTTAACATATTCGGCAGATCACGAAAAAAGCTATTTGATCGATATTTCTTCACATCGATTCCACGGGTTTGCGTGAGGACATTTTAACTGTTTTGTCATTCTTAGGTGTGCCCCGGTGGGAGAAATTCAGCTATCAGCTAAATTTGATAACTGTTAGACACGTTTTTAAAATGAGAATAAAACTAATTTCGTTCGTAGCTATTGGCACAAAAGTCACTGAAATAATTTTTGCCGAACCTCCATGCGTAATGTACCTGCAGTTCTTGCCCATTCTCTGTAGAAGGCGAATATTCAACACCGAGCAAAAACGGGTCTCGCACCACTCCGGGGATTTCGTAGAAGTCGGGATAATTCTGCTTGAACACGGAGCTGATGTAAATGCTTCACCGGCACCAAGTTCACGAGGCAAAGCCTCGACAATTACTGCAGATAAAGGCAATGCAAAATTTGTTGAACTACTTTTAGAGAAGGGTGCCGTGGTCGAAGCGCGCAACAAAATGGTGTGACTCCGCTGTGGTTGGCCTCTAACGGTGGACATTTGGATGTTGTTCAAAGCTTGATCCGATACAAGGCCGATGTCAACAGTCAGGACAACCGAAAAGTCAGATGCCTTATGGCAGCGTTCCGAAAGGGTCACATAAACGTCGTTCGATCATTGGTCCAATCGGTTACTCAATTTCCATCGGATAAAGATTGCATGCGTCACAACAAAACGGCAGTTACAGGCAAGGAAGTGGCCAAACGGTGTCAGCAGTGTCGTGAGATCATCATTGCCGCAAACGAGCAACAAGAAGGCGAGGCGAGGATGAATGCAAACTGTCTGCTGGAGCAGATCAAACAAGAGGAAGAGAAACGTGCTAACCGGGAAGCCATGCAAGCGCGAAAACAAGAACGTAAGCGCATGAAACGTAAAGCAAAACTGGAAAATGAACGGCAGTGCAAGGAGTCTTCTCAGTCGATGGGGTGTGCCAATCAAAGGGACAAAGAACCACATCTCTTGCGGCTATTATTCAGTGTGATGAATCCCACGGTAAAGAAACGTGTTTAGATTGCGTGGTAAATTGGTGAGATTAAGCCACTTCCAGGTGTGGAATTTAGTTTTCTGATAGGTATATTGAGTCGTTTTCTGAATGTTTGCGTACTCTGGTAAATACTGGTAGATTCACTTGTACCCCTTGAAGTGTAGTTCGATGTTCAATCCCACAGTTCTCATTTCATGCAAGCAGATCGCAGTGCAGCACCTCAATGCTAAAAAGTAGTAATCCAAATATATACCGGGAACCTACATGGGAGGGGAATAGTCGCCCATCGACGGTGATGCCTCTCAAAATTCCGTAATGAGATTCTATCCCAAACGCAGGCTTCTTACATTATTGTTATTTATATTCAACAGTTTATTCAAGGTTTTACACAATCTGGGATAAAGCAGAATCAAGATTTATCTGTTAAAGGGGAAACTGGGGTGCGTCTTTTTAGGTGTACATGACATAGTAGTAATATCTTAGGTTTTCGACTTCCTAACTGAAGATACTCGAACTCAACTACTGGAGCCCAAAAATGTGACGGCATTAGAAAACAATTACATCTGAATTTCCCAGTTTTGGTTAAGGCTCTTAATTGCAGATCTGGAATTTCTTTACACTGCGGGGGGAATAATCCTTAGAAAAGAAACAACTAGAACTTTTCGAGGTCGAATGGGCGAATATTGTAACCGACAGCGTGCAACTTTCTTTGAGATCTACGTCAGCAACTGGCAGGAAAGTTTAAGTTCCTTTCAAGGCAGTCACCACGTTTGCTTTCCAAACATTTTTATGAACATCCCAGACCTCTTAAGGTCGGTTGCTCCCTCACACAGTCTGGCTGTGATCGCTACCAGCACGCTCGAACGATGAATCCGTGTAAGAATCACAGTTCACACTCGCCACCAACGTTCAAATCGACATGGTGATAACATCGATTACAAATTTCTTCTAATCCAATTCTAGTCCGTTTCGCCAAACGTTGGGTCTGGCGATTTATTCTCTTTCAGAGACAAACCTGAGCCAAGGACAAAGCCTTTGGATTCCACTCATCTGGCTCCCTGTTTATTTCACGGAAACCCCTTTTTAGCCAGAACAACTGATACCATACTAGTGGTGAGCAGCATAAAAAGACGACTCCAGATCTCAAGTAGGTCTGACTAACTGTAAGAGATAGATAGAGCAGTAGATAAAAAGTAGTCTATCGATAGACAGATAGATAGATAGATAGATAGATGGATAGATAGATAGATAGATAGATAGATAGACAGACTGATAGATAGATAGATAGATAGATAGATAGATAGATAGATAGATAGACAGACTGATAGATAGATGGATGATTAGCCCACCAGGTAGGTAGACCAGTGGATACATATGATATGATTTATTTTACTAATCAAACTCTCAGGCCTGGTTTCGCACTTCACTATTTTCAATGGTCCTTACACTACCTAATTCTTAACGGTGTGTCTTTGTTTCAGAACAGCAATAATTAACCCAATTTTCGGAAGAGACAAGGGCGGTAAAATAGATAGTACTTATTCCATTTTACAATGTCGAACTGGGCAATTGGTCTATTTTCCAAACTGCAATGGTTGGAGAGACTTTTGGGTCGGTTGTTTATTTAGGCACCTACGTAATTTTTTGACAGGCGAAGTTCTCTTGAAAGAAACTGTGATCTTTTGGTTAAAACAACACTTAAGCTACAGGGGCCAATTACTGCTCCCAAAGATGCTGCTGTGGGAAACGGATCTCAATGGGGCATTACAGCTGCGAATTTGCACTAGAATGAAGTGCTAACCTGTCGTCAGAACTGGCCGGTTACAGCATTCTTCGTCAACAAAATATCCATAAAAGTTAAAATGTGATAGCCATCTAAGTAAAGTGTAATTTATTCGGGAGTTTTTCATTAAAATCTTTTAAAATGTATTTATTTTAACTAGTTACAACAGTTTTCGCCTAGAAATCCATGATGAGATCTCCAGCCATGCTGGTTTGCTTATATTTGATTTTCAACTAGCCTGTTTCATGTGACGAAATTTCTAAAGTTGCATTATATAGTCTGCTACTGGTAGTTTTCGACCAAAAGTGCAATATTCTTTCATGTATTTAGCTTCTAACTCACTTAGGTTGTTGCTTCGATAGATTCAAAGCCATATTCTGGCACAAGGGTGAGACCACGAAGACAGTTACGGTTTACAGAAAGACGAGCACAGGAAGCAAAGTAAATAATCTCGCTGTTTACCCAATGGTATCCTCATGTGCATCCTTCTCTGTGGCTAAAAGCATGTTAAGCTTTTCTTATCCTTGTTTAATTTCTGCATCTTGGTACTTCCTTTCCATGACGTCAAATAAACCGAAGCCTCGAAGCATCATAAATATCATTCGAGACGGATACATCTTGTGTGTACCTTCACGGATGGGAACAGTTAACATCAGCAAAGTTATTCATCTAGATTCAGTCTCAGTCGTCTGATTTTAATTCATATGGTTGGTAAAATGGTTCAGTTTTTACTTTAAGAACTTGTAGACAGATAGGTAGGTCTCTCAATCGCACCTATCATCCGTACATGTGTCAAGTAGATGCACAAGGAATGGCTACGTGAATCTGATTCAGTCCCTACAATTAAGGAACGTATATATATATATGTTTTAGGTCCAGCTAGACCATTGTTGGCGGTCCTTGAATACCTTGGCTACTAGGGGTCGATGTAGCATTCAGTGACTATTTTCCACTCCAAAATTATCTTCTATATGGTCTTTCAACGCAAAACAATGAGGAAGATTTCGCTATTCCTTGTTCTTTTTCGCTTTTTGGAGTATAAGGTACTGTAGACACTAAAAAATCAGAGTTCTTTGGAGTAAAACTGATAAATGGAGAAACTAAAAGAATTTTACAGGACAACGGTTTCATTGCCATTAAGAATTTGAGTTTCTGCTGGCACACCAAGTCGTACTAGGCTGTTCCATGCTGAATACTAAATTCACACCAATACCCGCCTTTTTTCTAAACCTAGTGCATGAATGGCAAACAGCCATAGTAGTTTTGACGCAAGAAATTCTTTTTTCCAGGAAATGAGAAATTGTTGGGACTATAATGAAGAGATATTTTTAATACTCTGGAATTACCCAGCCTAAATTAACATGTGAACCTTGATCCAATTAGCCATTTGTGATGCTCTCCTTGGACCTTTCTAGTCAAATGACAAAATATGATCCTCTATCTCCATTTCAGAGGTATTATGGAAGGCCGAGTCATAACTGTCCCAAATGTATGTTTCAAGGGATTTACGTATTACCATGAAGGAATTAAGGATGTTCACTAGATAATCATCTACAGATTTGGATTCATGAACCATTGCTGCGTCATCATTTTGCCGGTGACCTTTCAGGCATTCTGTAAATGGAAATCGTTAGCGAATAGATGCATGTTCTTGCAGTACTAAACAGACGACGTTGCATGCATGTCAAACTATTCTTCTTCTTGGCCACGACCAAAAGGCAAACATAAAGAAAAACGAAAACAAAAGCACAACCTTCCAATGTCCTTACTAACTGAAACGCCACCGAACATTTCAGCTGGGACTGTAACCCTTTTAGCTACCCCAAATTCCTTCGCAACCTTATTGTTCATTCGTATTATGTTTTGTGATTGGCCGTCACTTAAGAAAAGGTGCAATCTGGGCAAGATTTCCTTTCTTAGCATTTAAATAAAATCTTATCATCAAATTCTCAGTTCTTTTCGACGACGAACTATCTCAGGTTTGAACATGCTACTGCATCAAATACAGTAGCCTGTATAGTCATTGTGTTTTTCTGACTTCGCCTTGCAAAGCTGAAATATATTTTTATCATTGTTAAACAAAATCTACTTTTTGCAAACGTCTATTATTTCGCTTTGCATATGCATTGCTTAACCCAAGAACAGTTTTTATTTGGATGGCAAACAAAGGCAGGATGTATCTGACGAAAGAAATTTGTGCCAGAAATCAGTCTTCATCATGCGTGTTGCAGTTATTTTGCGTACCAGAAATCAACTACCCATGCATAGCTCTCGTTTAATAATGGGTAACCATTAGTAAACCAGTAAGAACAACAGCTTTCAGTAACAAAATTAAAGGATATAATAATTTGCAGTTTGTTTAGATCTATATTTAAATTTGGACCCATTTTTCCTATCCCTGATTTCTCGTGCAACAGCGAAAAAGGCGTAAAGGTACTCTGTAGAAAATTCTTAGCTACCATTGGAAAGCAATAGTGATGGCCAGTAGACTGGTGATTGTTTGACTTAATGTTTCCGAACTCACGGTTAGAAGCTACAAGGCCATCCAGGTGATCACAGCCGGTCTGCATTTTATCAACTCGAAATTTATATCAAGAAATACGAGAAAGCAATAGATTCTTTATGCATAGACATATATTTACCCTTGAACACTCTTGACTCGCATTTAAGTAAGAATCTCTTAGCAAATAAGGTATACAATAATTGGCCTCAAGCGTCGCTTTTCATCGGGAAGCGCTCTGACATATTCGTGATCAGACAACCCGTCAGTGGGTTGAGAAAAGTGCCAAATCACTTCTGTCATCAGTTCGGAACAGATGTCCTACCATATCATTTGCTTTTGAGAACATCAGCTCCAAAAGCCATAGTTATTGTTCATCATGGCCGGCAGTGGCCGAACGGATAAGGTCCTGGCGTTTGGACATGAAGGTCGCGGGTTCGAATTCTCCCACTGCTGGTCAACTTCCTCACCTGGCAATTCTCTGCTGACCGCGGCCCCCTTTCTGGAAATTGGTGCACATTTTTGTTTCATTAATAAAGGAAGTAAAAGATAAAAGATAAAAAGGTCATCGTGGATCAAGTATGATGTTAGCATTATTCAATAATGCGTTAAATGTCTGCACAGCTGCCAAAATTGGCTCCCCGCTGGGGATGTTAAGTCCAGTTATGCCGAATAATGGATACGTCAGTACGGAATCACTTATGTAAACTGTCTGTTTATACATTTCCCTGATATCAACTCGCCATGTTCGAGTGAAAAGACATGATAACTTTATATATATATATATATATAAAGTTATCATGTCTTTTCACTCGAACATGGCGAGTTGATATCAGGGAAATGTATAAACAGACAGTTTACATAAGTGATTCCGTACTGACGTATCCATTATTCGGCATAACTGGACTTTTATACATAAGTGAGCAAACGCTTGCACATATACCGTTGCATGAATGTCAGTGTACACCCAAAGAGTAGGAATTTCTTTTTAGCGTGAAAATGGTTGATCGAGATTTAAAACCTTTGGTAAGCTTCCGACTCGCAGAGATAAAGAGTTCCATACAGGTATCTTACAATTTCCTGCCAGGAGTGTCGGGAAGTAATAACCTATCGGAACCAACCTCTTCAAAAGGAATTATTTTGTGACTGTCCAGTCGCCGGACTGGTTACAGCGTGATTCTATAAGCGACTACTAAGTTGGGATAAAAGCTCCTAATTGTGAATTGAGTTTTTGTGGGGTGCACCAAGTAATAACCCGTAAGTGTGCAATCCANCACTCCTGGCAGGAAATTGTAAGATACCTGTATGGAACTCTTTATCTCTGCGAGTCGGAAGCTTACCAAAGGTTTTAAATCTCGATCAACCATTTTCACGCTAAAAAGAAATTCCTACTCTTTGGGTGTACACTGACATTCATGCAACGGTATATGTGCAAGCGTTTGCTCACTTATGTATAAAAGTCCAGTTATGCCGAATAATGGATACGTCAGTACGGAATCACTTATGTAAACTGTCTGTTTATACATTTCCCTGATATCAACTCGCCATGTTCGAGTGAAAAGACATGATAACTTTATATATATATATATATATAAAGTTATCATGTCTTTTCACTCGAACATGGCGAGTTGATATCAGGGAAATGTATAAACAGACAGTTTACATAAGTGATTCCGTACTGACGTATCCATTATTCGGCATAACTGGACTTTTATACATAAGTGAGCAAACGCTTGCACATATACCGTTGCATGAATGTCAGTGTACACCCAAAGAGTAGGAATTTCTTTTTAGCGTGAAAATGGTTGATCGAGATTTAAAACCTTTGGTAAGCTTCCGACTCGCAGAGATAAAGAGTTCCATACAGGTATCTTACAATTTCCTGCCAGGAGTGTCGGGAAGTAATAACCTATCGGAACCAACCTCTTCAAAAGGAATTATTTTGTGACTGTCCAGTCGCCGGACTGGTTACAGCGTGATTCTATAAGCGACTACTAAGTTGGGATAAAAGCTCCTAATTGTGAATTGAGTTTTTGTGGGGTGCACCAAGTAATAACCCGTAAGTGTGCAATCCACCCATTATTTAATCACTGTGGAATGCAAGAATGAAACAGCTGCACAGTGCTTCCGTGGTTTCTTTATGTTGAGTTGAACGATGATATCACATGGTGACGTATTTCATGAAAACATTCAGTCTGATACTACTAAAATGTAGCAAGTGTTTATGCTGGGTAGTCTGCGAACGAAATACGGCACAACTGTCAAAGATTTCAGGATTTACATTTCCGTTTTCCCTGGGACAGCCAGGAAAATGTAGCTGTTATGTATAAAGTTTGCACAAATCAATTATGCTTTCTGCAATCAATTTGTCGAAGTATTATTTGACGAATTCCGCTCCACAATTTTCCCTACTTAAACTGGTTCGTCAACTCAAATGACCCGTACAAAGATACTTATATAAAAACTGACCTGCCTACTCTCATGAGGACAAAAAGATATTATTATTAGCTATTACGAAAACTTAATGGAACAAGATCCGTTGACCTGCGCTGACTATGGAAATAAACAATACATAATCGGTCATCCATAGCACTGAATTGATACGAGCGAAACTGACAGAAAATGTAGTTTGGCAAAATAATGAGCATGGTCAAATCATGCGTATTAGAAAAGGAAAACAGTTAACCGGATCGTGACTTACAATGACCGAAATTCTTTCTATTTTCATCAAAGTAAATTGCGTTTTGTCATGAAGAGTTAGTTCGTGTAATCCCATCAACTGGCGATGGATTGTAGAGTGAGCAACTTTGAAAAATATCATAATTAGAAGTACTTGACACTGATTATCCGTCAGTATTAGCAAGAACGGTTTTACCTGAATCTTTCCGCGAAATATAAGGGCGATCGGTTTTCTCCCAGTGAACACCGTTTTATCAGTTTGTTTATTTGCATTCAATGCATAAAATTCAAACTAACCAAAGAAAAGCGGTGGTCGGATTGTGTTTCTTTGGTGTTCTCGTTGCAAACATTCTGAGAATTTTACTGAGTATAAGAGAAGACGTTTCCAAAGCTGTCCACTCATAGGAGTCTTGTCTAGGCTAAAAGTCGCATGACGCATTAGATTAATTAAATTTGACGATAAAAATGAAACATTTAAGGAAAATGTAATGTTTGCTTTTGAGCTGTGTAGAACTTGCCTCTTCCGGATACAAATATTTTGTTTCAAGCGGGTTATTCTCTGGTTAACTATAACTGCGGACTGAGCAGAGTCTGAAACGAGGGATGACAAATCGTGACCGATGAATTTACTAACTTTTTCCCAAAATTCTTTCATTTTTTCATAGCATAATGATACCATAATCGGAGTTTTTGCTCTCCTGTTGTTGTTCTGAATTTGCAAGTAGAAATTGTGCATATAACCTGTACGTGTACTTGACACGCTTAATGATGCTTGATTTTTTTTGAAAGATCTCATACAACGACAAATGTAGAACTGGAGGACGAAATAGGTGTCGGTCCGTTGGCGGTTGTAAAATTCACTAGACCAAAGTAAAGATAGAATGACTAGAACTGAATTTAAAAGAAGACAGAAGTATTGATACGTTTTGGCCGAAGTACAAGTAATAGAAGAAAATAGACCGATTCTCTCATAAAAAGACCTAAAAACAATCTGTCAGTAATTCAAAAGTTGGTGAAATATGCTAAGCAGTTGCCTATTACCAACCTTAGTTACGCACAAAATTAAAAGAACAACCTAAGCCGATCGGTTAAAACGTTTTATTTTGTTGTTATGCATAACGCGCAGGCAACATTCTTTTCATACATTCAGCTGGGTAATACATCACCTTGACCGAATATATCAGCCGTTTCACTTGCTAAAATGGGAATCAGTTAAGTGGCAAGTGCAAACCAAAATAATGTACCAGTATTTTAACCTCAATTTGACTTGCAAACCAATAAGCTTATCAGATATAGCCAAAATTGAATTTCGACTACAAAAGATTTTCTCCATTTTTCTGGTATGAACCAGGTTCTAGGACTTAAACTGTTCTCTCTTTCACTGAGACGTCGAAAATGGGTGCTTTTCTACGGTCCATGCCCACATTATAGGGTCCTTTGATCTTACCACGTCAGAATGATGTTGCTTTTGAAGCAGAACATTTAGGATTTTTTCGAAATTTCGATAAAAATTGTTATGCTTTGGGATTGCATGGTGCATAGCCATAAATTTTAATTTAGGCTGTAAATTAAACCTCGACTAAACACACGTTAGTCTAACTTTCCTTCGGAAGACAAGTAAGTACGCTTGTCGATTAGGATCACTCAGCAGAAATCAAATTAACGCATACAGTGATTGTTAACCACTGGTTATTAGTTTGATATATCATCAGACCAAATGTTCACAAGTTTCCATTGAGTGCTCATAAACACAGTTGTGATCTTGTTGGTTTCGCTGTAAAGATTCCAGAGCTAAAAGATTTCTACCAACTGGGCCAAGCATAATGGTCATCTCTTCCAACGTTTGGTAGAACTAATAGCACATGCGATCTCATTGTGAACCAACGATTTCGGGGATAGGAACTGTACGGCCAAACTAGCGAGAAAATGGACTCACTTCTAAACACTCTGGACCTCTCAAGTTTAGAATGTCATTATCACAGATATTTTCTTATTGACTGCTACAATATTTTCAACCGCTCATTGAACGATGATAACTCAGAACTTTTTGTATATACAAGATCTTATAGTTTACAAATTAGTGAAATGCACAGAATTATTTATTTCTAAGAAAACTGTAGATACGATGGTTTGTTGCACAATATACTTTGGGTTTCATTCGTAATTTACGTACAAATATTTGTTGAAGCTGTAAATTAGAATATTCATAACTAAATAATAAATAGAATGACCATTTTAAGTGAACTTTTTGCAAATAATACTAAGGAACATTAATGAAGCTATATGCTGCCGACTGATGTAAACTTAAATGCAAATAGATTTCTAGTACAAAATCACTTACCATCAACTTGTCATTGCCTGCTAGTTTCACTCAAGATATTTTTTCGAATTCTAGTTTCCGATTGCAAAAATAGCAACCAATCCAATGAAAGCTTGCTACTAGGCAAGTAGTTGATAATAAACATGAGAATTTATTTCAACTCGTTCGAATAAAATTTTATTGTTTCAGGTATTCTAACTAAAAGCTCGAACTCATCTTTGCTCCGAAGCTACAAAGCCAGCCCATGCTTCCTTCCAAAATGACTGATAGATCACTCCTGATCAGGTCAACCCTAACAGAATAAGATATTGACGATCAGGCCAGCGGTTTTGTTAGTAGGCAAACGTTGTCCCAATTGTCACATAAATTCGGGTCAATGCATTTCAGGGGCAGGTTTCCAATTAGCAGTTTGTTTTAGGCGGAGTGAAAGACTTTCAAGTGCTGTTTCAGAACTCACGATTCGGAAATATCCGGAATTTATCCGGAATGGAGGACACGTGAGAGAGCGGAAAAATGAGGACATCATTGTTCGAAAACTCTGCCTTTGCATGATGCTTTTCATTAGGGAAGAAGACACCAGAAATGAAATCTACGTTCTTGAGAATCCTCGAGACCGGAATTTGATGCCTCACAATGTCGTTGATAGCGCAACACTTGAATTAAAAAACTCTGGGAATCGGTCGGACAAGGAGAACAGATTCCCGAAGACATGCGTGAATTGTTGATTACAATAATTTACAAGGACAGTGACCAGCATGTCCCCGTGTGAAAGTTACATGGAATAGATTAGTCAGCAGTGCATCCAAATTGTTAACCGACTTCATTCAACGCAGACTATCTAGTATTCCTGAAAAGTACATGCATGAAAATCAAGCCGGTTTCTATCCCGGCCGGGTATGAATTTACCAAATATTCACTTCGGAACAGATCTCAGAACATATGCGCACGTTCCGTAAGCTCTGATACGGAATAGCGTTCGACTCAGTCAATCTTGCAATTCTCGTTAAGGAGTGCATCAGAGAAATTTACCTATTCCCGTATATGGATGGGGTTATCCTTGACCGAGTTCATGCTTACAGTGGTCTTCCAACCGAGTTCACCGTATTTTCAAAGCCATAAATTGTTATATCCTTCTTAGAGAAGAGTGGTGGTGACTTTCACTGAAACAAGTAGTTATTTGATAAGGATTAGACAGACTTTGAGATCCTGAGGGAGTATGAACTTAAGCAGCGGGTATTTCCCAACCTTTTCAGTGTTAGCATGGGTATGTTGGGATGCATTTCACACCTTTGAAAGATAAGGTTCTGTAACAATACTGTATCAGCTAGATGCCCAACCTTGTTGTTGCAGGAGGAGAATTGGATAAGGTGGACAGATACAGTCACTTGAATCGTTCTGCGTCAGCCGGTGGTCGTTTATCGACCGGATAAAGTCTTCGTGCCTACATAGAAGGCTCGAAAAGCATTCACCAAAGTGAGATATTTTTAGTTTTGGGGAGAGATCCGGCTATTGGTTGGAGGTTGAGTTAACACAGCACCAGCGATCCAGAAACGATAATTGAAAAAAAATTTTGAAAGGTTATCCACTGTCTTTGTAATGTGAATAGAAAATGGCAAGGAAATATCCTCAGTAACCCGGACTTCATGTGTATGGTACTAAGTTCTAGGATTCAAGTTTTAGAATTGGCAGTAAATGTGAAGTTATGATGTTATGACACACCTCATACCTTCTTTTTGCGCTGTTTCTTAAGACAGTTAATGATTAGAACGTATGTCAAAATGTCCTCTCCATCACAAGGCGAGAAAGTATGAAAACTATAAACAGTGGACTGGAGGGTATGGGTCCACTGTGTTAGTGCTCACTAGATCCCGTCCAAGTGGCGAGTGAAAACTTTGGACGGCATTGTTTAATTTTGCCGCTAGTGCCGTTGTTGCATTTTAAATCTTCCCCTTTCTATGCAGGCCTCTAATGTATTAAATTGTGGATTTAATTATTTCTCATTCATTTATCCCTTTATAGTAGGTGCTTTGGTGAGACAAGAAAAAATTAGAGCTGTTTTTGTGCTAGGTTAAGCTTTGTAGAGACGGAAATCCAGCCTCAGCTACAAAAATATGTGTTATTTCTGTTTGAATTCAAAACGGACCATCAAAGGTTTGCTTGGTAGTTTTATTTGCATCTGTGTATGCCCGCATGCAACACTACATTAGTATTAAGATGACTAATATGGACTAAACTCACGGCCGCAGAGTGCATAGAAACATTCAGTACTTCTAAGCAGGCCTTCTTGACTTCCACGTTTGCATTACTGAAAACCTAAACAAACCGTGTTCACCTCTGATTCCATTATTTTGTAATCTCACATCAGGTTTTAGCTACCCTCTGCTAGTCTGTTTAGATGTGGTATTCCATTGAGCGTCAGGTTTTGCTAGAATCATTAAGTTCAGATGAGCAATGCATAATGCAAACCTGTAAGAGCGACAGCAAGAAAAGCAACTGAGTAAACATGAGCAAAGGTTGATCTGCACCAATCCTTGATTCCTGTCGTTGGAGCGCATGAAATTCAATGAGTATTTGTTTTCATGTTTTGCTCCATTTCGTGCACTCATTTAATCAAGAACAGTGCCAACAATTCCCTGTTAGAAAAAGAACTTACAAATTGGTCTAGCCAAGATGATTGCTTCATTTTTTTTTAATTCCAACTGCCTGGTAGATGTAATTTTCATTGGAGAAGTCTATATGAAAAGCACTGATGCAACAGAGCTCAAGTCAACAAACCACGTGGTTTTACAGCCGCAATGCAAACGCGACGTTGAGCTGACCCCCTGATTGAGCAAATGTGATGCAAACAGCTGATGTCGGTAAAATAAAAATCGAAACACTCCGATAAACTAAGAATAAACAAACGCAAAAGTCGCGCAACAAGTTTACTTGGCTATTATTTTTGTGCAATCCCATCGATCATTTTATAAGTAATATTTGATGTCAATGAACAGCAAACGGAGACAGGCACTGCTCAACTTGGAGTTAGACTCAATTCATGATCAAAATCGATGTCAGACGCTTTATAGTCGGATTTCAGCTGCCTTTTTCTCTATCTGAGTGAAAAAATTTAATGGACGACGTAGACGAAGGAACATCTGATTTTGCTTTCGATCGTCATGAACACTGTAGAAAAATTGACCAAAACCTATCGTTTTCCGAAGCGGATAATGTTCTACATTAGATAGGAACCATAGGAACGAAGGCTTTTACTTTAAAGTAATAGGTGAAATGAAGCCTATTTGGTAACCAAAAAGGATAGCGATTGTTAATTTACTAATTTACTAATTTTCGGGGATTATTACTTGAACACTACCAAGGTTGTTTTATTTAGCGCTCTTTCACACTGTTTACTCACGTCTCAAAAGTAGAAGAATTTGGAAACTAGTAACATTTCAGACTTATTTGTTCCTCAGTAGAAAGAACCGTGTAGATTATAACTACTCCAAACAGTCTGTTGGCAAATCCTGTGAGTTGTGTCGCCAGATTCAATCGATCGCCGTTACGCGTATAGGTCCATCCATGCAACAGTGGTCAGAGTGTTAGGTACACCGCTCCGGAAAACATCGGTCTCAGGAGGGTATCACCGTAGGCATTATATCAGAAACACTACATTAATCACGGCGCTGGATGAAAAAACTTTGAATAACTTCGCCGCCACAACAGTTAGCGAAAATAAGCTAGTATTAAGTTGTCGCATAATTACTTAAGGAATCTCCGCACCAGATCTTCGGTCAGATGTACATGGGTTACAAAATGTCGACTTGGGCACAACAGACAATAAATTCAGATGTTTATATTGTTAAAGATTTAGCATGCAATCAAACTGCAGTTCACCTGATCTTTCATTCGAAATTCAATTTCCTGATCTCAAATGGGACCAAGTAATTTCGTGCACATTGCAAGTGAATGACTTCTAGAGTTTTATGTTGATAAACAAATAAGTTGAAAAGCACTCCTTTTCCATCGATATGTTTATGCGTTTTGGAATGTACTTATAGGAATATGTGTAAACGAAGTTTAGAACTTTATTTTTCTTTTTACTACCACCGTAATAAATGTGTAATAGCTTGTCTGAACCTGCATCAAATTGCAAACGCAAAAGCAGGTAACGCCTAAATTACTAATTACATACAATTTCATGTATATTCGCAAGTCTATTCTGACTGTTATTTACTGACCTGCGACAGCCCACATGAAAGCTTTCCGCTTTTATGGCACAAATCTGTCCAATCAGATGTGTGAGAGATGATCAACTAATACGGACCAATCGACGATGGGCTTGATCTTTGGGACTTGCGGTAACTTTCCTAACTCAATTTGCAAAGTGAGCCCGAGATACAGCGCGCCTCCATATGAACATGTTCACGGCAATGAGTAAGTTTATAATCCCATATATTCCATCCCTTCAAAGGCCTTTGTGAAAAGTATCGTTATTTGACAGAAAAGATTACCTGTAATTTTCAGTCGTGAACGAACGGCATGAACGGCACTTTCAAAATCAGAATTAATAAATATCGCAATTTTTTCCCGTTCGTCCGTAACAAACTGGAGACTGAGCGTAAGATTGAGTTTCTGCTGGATGGCAATATTCCGTATTCTGTTTTTTTCAACATATCTATGATTTATTAAATCCTCGCCCACTGTTTCATGCGATTAAACCATTTAGGTTGTTCATGCCCTGTCAGCCACTTACATGTATTATGAGACGGACAGAAATGGCCAATGTCATCGTATTAGGCGTTGTAGGTAAGTTACGTCATATCACATGTATCATTAGGCCTTATTTCAAAAAGCGTCCATGAAACTGTTCCACAGAGATTGTTACATGCAGGTTGGTAAGCAACACTGACCGGTCATACTATGAATTATCTTTTAGAACTAGAAATCGACCGAGCCACACATTTCCTACATCGAGCTAATCGCTTATTCCATTACAGGTGTTTCATTACTAAATACCATGATAATATAACTTTACCCACATGTATAATTAAATGAGTGAGAGCTTTGGCACTTTGGTAATCACAGAGATCTTTCCTTTGGGCTTAAACCTGACTTCAACCGTGACCTTGAACGTTTAAGGGGACAGCATGCATAAGCCATGATTTTATGTTCTGTTGTCCTCCTAATTCGTTTTGAGTGGAAATCAGTCACAAAATCCGGCAGTGGAGCAAAGAAAGTAGCAAGCTTTTAGAAGTAAGCTGAATCTTATGGTAAAAGCCGCTATCACCAGAATATTTTCGGCGAAAATCCACAAGTAAAGAAGTCACTCAGTAACTTGGAGGTATGTAAATGAGAGTTTAAACGAATTAAACGCGTTCTATTAGCCGTGGGAAATCCTGGGACGCTTCTAATATGTCAATAGGCATAACATTTTAGGATTCAACCGAAATCTTGATTACGTTCAAATTATTGGCCAACAAATCAATACAAAACATGCTCATTCCGAAAGGGTTACCGAAAAAAGCTAAAAATATTCTAGTTACGAAAAAGAGCGATATTCTTGTTTATTGTTCCGGATTTATTACTAATTCAGAGAGGACGTATTTGGAAACCGTTTTAATGAATTTAGTATTGATATTTATTTGCCTGGATATGAGGTTTTCGCCATGCGAGCCAAAAAATGAAACGGGACCACATTTCTTTCAAACAGTATTTGCTAAGTTTGAACACTTAAGAGCGTGCATTTACTATGAACTAATGTGAAAATCACACGGTGATGTATCAGAAAGTTTCCCTCGGTTTGGCAAGGCTAAGCTTTCAAAATCGAACACATGGGTTCAGAATGTGGGTTACCTGGAGAGTAGCACGATTTCGTGTACGAATGAAAAGACGAGAGTTTCCTGATCGGGTTTGCGGTTATTGCTATTTTTATGCGTACTTACCCGATAAAAGCGTTTCTGATCAACCCAACAAAGCCAGAACCCATGGTTTGTGTTCTGGAAGGCTTCGACTTTGCTTACTCATGCGAAACATTACTCAAAACTAAATGCCTCAACGAAACCTACAGCGTTAGCGACCTCCCAAAATGCAATCTGTTTTTCGAACAGTTGAATAAATGACAACTACCGTCATAGCTTGGCGAAATTTCATCCAGTTAAAATGAAGACTCCATAGATTCTCCAAGATGGTGGAATATGTGATTTACTTTACAAGCGGTTTCACTCCAGGAGGTTCGGACATATAGATTGCTTCTTTCGCACCAAACAGTGGAAAACGTTACCTAAAGATGAATACACAGCTGACGAGAACAAGCCATTCGAAGTAACCGTCCCACTGGCAAAAACAAATAGTAAATCTAAATCCCACATCGATGAACATTTTTCTCTTTGAATTTCTATAAAGCCCCAGAAGTGACAAGAAATGTGCATGCCTCGGATTTTTTTCTACTTCCAGGCTGAAATGTTGCATGTTCTTATAAAACATGACGAGTTTCACAAGATAAAACGTGAAACATCACCTAAGAGTGCATTGCATTTGAAGACAAAAATTAGGATATGATATACGGGTATTTCCGGTATGAATACGCTTTCCGAAATATACACCTCAAGAGAGGGACGGAAGTAACGCTTTATTAAATATAAAACATTTAGAATACTGATTGGGTAAATTTAGTGGGCGTTTTGCATGCATGTGTACAAACGTAAACCGTTCACCACATAGACCTGTTTGTCTATTTCTAAATGCATTCTCTAGGGCCCTGACCCGAGGTTAGAAGGGTTCAAAATGATATTGAAGATTGAAGGTACAAATGAATACAAATAATTTGAAACACTGTAACACAACTCGGAATTACATGTGAGTTGGATTCTGGAAGTATCAGTTCACTGCAGGAGAGTATTGCTGCGAGAATCCAAATCAGCCCCACTTTCCCAGCTAACGCCTATGCAAACCTTGGCATATCTAGATCAAAACGGATGGCAGAAAGTCCGTGAGCAACAATGTGGCCAGTTGTTTTTGTCATCCCAGAATTTCACATTACACCTAACGATAATGATAGGATACCTCAAATTATAGGTTACCTGTATTTCTGAGTAGCTTATTAAACGATGAACTGCATTTGTGAAAAATTTGAAAACCTTTGAGTTTAGCTATTTTACTTTGTGCTTAGTTCGGTAAATCAACGACAATCATTCACTCGCTTTTGAACTCAGTATGTTCGTGAACTGTGGGGTCACTGGTGTTATACACGAGATTGCTACGCACCAGGTCGAGCTCTCAGATGCAAGGCATGAGTGCCAATCTGACATTCATCCTTCTGTATGGACTGCAAAAAGACATTCTGGATTACATGGCACCTCAGTGGCACAACCAAACGGTTCCTGATCCATTGTATTTCTACTTCGTTGGGTTCTACATGACAATAATTGGATTCGTTGGTATCATCGGAAACTTGTTTGTCATTTTCATTTTCTGCTGGTAAGTCTAAATTAGAACCGAAGAATTTTTCGATGCATAAACGACAGGTTTTTTATTTCGTTGTCGAATTACTGATGTTACCGATTTGTCTTCTGGCTCATTTAGAACACCATGTAATCATTTTCATTGCTCTTTCAAAGAGATAAACGATTTGTCGTCTTGGAATCCCTGCAGTACACATTCGGAAACATGAATTGATTTACCAAAGTACTGTTTGTTCTTCATCCCGAATAGTAAAATGATTCTTGTTCTGAACAGTCAGGAACGAATAACAAAGTTTTCGCGTTTCCCCACTTCTTCACCTAAGATCCAAAATGAACGATTACATGAGCGACTTTTGTGAAACCAGAGGTCGAAACAAAGTATTTTGTGACCAGAGGACAAGCAATATAAATTTTTGCTTTCCTATTATTTAGAACATGTCAGTGGCAAGAGATTGATTTTTTTCATAAAATAATTCACCATGTGACATCATCGCTCAACTGACCATAGAGAAACCATGGATGGAAGCACTGTACAGCTGTTTGATCGTTGTTAGGAATCATGAGCAGTGCATATGGACCGCGCCCGAACTGGCACGCGAACCCGAACACGAACCCGAACCCGAACCCGAACCCGGGACGAACGATTCTGAGTCGAACGCCTTAGCCATTACGCTACCGGGCAGGCTGTGAACGGTTTGTTCAACTTGACCACATGATAATATTGCACCTATCGGTCACTGATTTGCACGGTTACTGTCCGCTAGCTCAAGCAATCGACTCCTACTGATAGATGACTTTTTAGCCGGTAGCCTAAGTACGACCAAGGCTTTGGATAGGTGCAACATCGTGGTAAAGTTAAGCAACCCGCTCACAACCTGCCCGGTGGCGTAATGGCTAAGGCGTTCGACTCAGAATCGTTCGTCCTGAGTTCGCTTCCCAGTTCGGGCGCAGTGGATATGCACTTCTGGTGATTCCTCACAAGGATGAGACAGCTGTTCACTGCTTCCATGGTTTCTTAATGATCAGTTGAGCGATGATATCATACGGAGAATAAAACCCTTTTATTTCTTTCACCAGGACGATCAAATCGGCTGCCACCTCTCCGTACATCGCCCCGTTTACCTAATTAGCATTTTAGTTTACTCCGTATTTGTGTGGTTCTGAGTCCTTGTATATTTTTAGTATGAGTTCATATACCACCTATCTGTGGACGACAACATTCTCGGCAGGTGTAAATTAGACGATTGATTTTGCACCCTGAGTTACTCAGTGTAGGCTGACGCCCCCGAAATTGAGATTGGTATTTCATTTTGAGGAGTGTGTGGAACGATGTGCGCTGGGGAACGTTATTCGATATTTAAAGTTTCTGAGCGGAATAACTTATAGTATTACTTCGGCAATTTGTTTAATCCTATCCAGGCTGTGCTGAGAAAGCGTGTCAAAAAATCGAAAGTAATTTTTCTGCTTATTTTGGGAGTTTTAGTTTCTATGACGTTTTCTAAGCTTCTGAATTACAGTCATATATCTCTGGAAGAACAGTTTCTGGATCAATCTGTGTTCGCAAAATAATACCGCATGTTGTTTACATGTTTCCGTTTTCATTCTGGATTTAGTATAACCATAACTCGCGAGATAATAGGCAATCCATTTCCTGCATCGTCAACAAATTATCTGATGTAATGAAAGCAAACCCCGTCAGTGTTCACTACATGTTACCTCTATTAAGCAGGTAATCAGGTTTCAAGATCCATCGACGGTTGGTTTGGGTTTTTATTTTCTTCAAACAATGAGTGTAATAAATATCCTTTCACTTCAGCTGCCAGGAGCTGGGGTGAAAAGTTCGGTGATTGATTAACTAATTCCAGGCAGTTTGTCCCAAACGGATTCGCTTCCAGTTGTTGGTTTCCGCAGAAAACTTGAAGGCGACTGAAGTGAGTGACTACTTTGTCACAGTGAAGGAAATATGTCGTGTGGTTTCAAGCACGTTGACCTCAATGGATCTACTGTGGTTTATCTAGTTACAATAACAGTATTGCACATGGTAAACTCAAAATTCCATACATAGCAAACGTCGACTGGTGATAAAGTACAAAAGACCCCAGGTTCAATCGATTCTATGATGATGGTGAATAACGATATTGAAAGTATTGTCATTTATGGTACAAAAACATAATAATATGCATCCTAACAACCTTCTTACTCCCTTCAGTGTGAAGCCTTTGCGAACACCGAAGAACATGTTAACTATCAATTTGGCAGTTTCAGACTTGGCGTTCTCAGCAATCAACGGATTCCCCATTAAATCCATTTCCTCATTCAACCAGCGATGGGGCTGGTCAAAATTCAGTACGTTAGCACTCCCCCCGCAGTTTTCAAACGGTAGTTGATAATTACCAGAAATAATTCCTCAACAAGCCACTAATTTCCATTATTATTGTTGCCAGAATAAACTGTCAAGGAAGACTGCACCAGTCAGGTTTTTCGTTTCCAAAAAATTAAAACCTATACTAAAATAAGGACGACTCCCCAAAATACTGTAGCTGATTAGTGATAAAAACTAGAAAAAAAATGTTGTGTCAACACCAGAATCAATTTGTTCTATTTTGTTTAGGAATACCACGATTTGAGATGAATCTAATTTCACGTTTTTCTCTAATGACTTTTTATTTTCTGATTTTACAAAAACAATTAGGTTGCAAATGATAGCTTATTTAACGTATTCTATAAAAATGTTTACAAAGTACACCAAAGCATTTTGTCGTTGCACATGGTACAAACTTGAAAATGACATTTGAATCAACTTGATTGTCACAGTCATTCATTTTGTCCGATGTCTTATTTCCAGTGTGTGACTTGTACGGCTACACCAGCGGTCTTTTCGGATTCGTTTCGCTTACCACCCTGATGATGATATCCGTGGAACGGTATTGTTCAATAGTTTGGTTCGACAAATCGTACTTTCCGATGAATCACCGAAAAATCTATGCAATTATTTTCTGCACCTGGATATGGTCATCCATTTGGCCGTTACTACCAGCTTTTGGTTTCGGTGAGTTGCATCAGGTATACGTGAGCAAATATGAATGACATTTCGACTATTCCCGTCTCCGTTCTATCATAGACACTTAGATGATTTATCGTAATAGCATAAAAAGTATTTTTCATCCAAAAGTAATGATTGTGAACAGTAATAAAATCACTTACACGAAATTTACTTCAACTGGTTACAGTCCCCTGCTGAGGTGTTCAATTTAGCAGCCACTGCTTTTGGTGCGGACTTTTCGGTGACCGGACATTTTGTACTCTCCTTTTCATCGAAACGACCTTAGGTTATCCCGCATAATCCCTAATAACAATCCTATGGATAATCTGCTTACATCGATTAATCGTCGCAGCCTGATCCTTTCAAAGACTGGGTCCAAGAAATTCTGTTGGTACAAACTATACCAAGGAGCAAACTGACATGGTTTCTACCCACTGTTTTGTACTGTTCTAAGCTTGTCTTTTTCTATGCCGAACATCCGATTTGTATTTGCCCTTACGGAAATAACCCATTATCGCCATTCTAATTAGTTGTGGACCTTGACTTGCTTGGTGAGTTTTCCTATAACTAGGCTAGAAGCTGAACTAATCTCATGGAGCTTCTACAAGATTACGCTAATCCGTGGTCAATTTTCCCGTGAAGCCTACTAGGTTTTCCTCGAATAAACTTTTCTGACGGGGTCGATCTGGAAAATACTTCCATCAATTACATCGCAATGGTCAAAGCAAATATTCAAACATGCAGCAAACTACTAGGCAAACAGAAAGTTTTTCTGACGAACGTTATCTCAATATGTTCGTCTTGCGCACAGGAGACAATGTGACACAGTACATGATACTAGTAAACTAAAAACGTTTGATTGGCATGAACAGGCATTCACCTAAATAGTAAATATTTAAAGATGATGCTTGGAGGTTTGATCCCAAAACTAATCTACAGAAAGAATTACTAATGAAAATAAAAATGATTAATATGCAATCATATCAAATAAACTTTTGTCCCTTAGTGACATGAGTAGCCTAAACACAGATCACTGGCTGTGCTTACAAAGATAGTTTTGCGCGGATAGCGAGTGTGGTATTCGCTGAATTGCCAGCGTAAAAAATTTTAAAAATAGTTGTGGTTTCTAACGAAAACATTCTCAGTATATTCTCATTCGCCCAAAAAACACTCGATAGTTTTATTTTCTCGTACAGGAGCCGCGAATAAGCTTAACAGGAGATTTTTCAGGGTAAACTAATGGACTGTCAGTTTGTGCTCCTAACCACGCATGTGTGCCCGTTTGAAACGGCTGCATTTTTTCACGCTTCCAATTTGGTTTTCCCTTGGAATATCTAATCTCAAGCATAAAGAAGTGCAACATCAATTCGGACATCATAAAAAATAGGGTTCCAGAGCAACAATGGTAAATTTCATATCAAAGGCTTTTGCTGGCGTGATAACCAAATTATTGACAAATCGATAAGAGAAGTTGGGACAGAACGAATCTCGTTTCTTCTCCCAAACGATCCAGAAGAACACTTTTAGTTTGATTTAAAAATTTTCCCAAAGAGTGACAGAAATTTAGTCATTGTCATCGGCAGTGATGAAACTTTCTAATTAAAATTTGTTGGATCAGCAGCCGCATAGTTCACCGATATCACTTTCATTTTGAAGACTATGTCCGTGCTTTCTGCTGGCTGCAAGCAAGCCTGAATGGAACTCAAGTGATTGCGTATCCATCCAAAATCATTGGATGTACCAGCAGTGTAGTTGTTCTGACGCAAAGATCGACTATGACATGAGTAAAAGTTGTTCTCCGTGTGTGTCAGCATAGGTCAATTCACCATTAAGAAAACATGGAAGCACTCGCATTACGACTGTTTCATATTTGTTGGGAATCATCAGCAGTGTATCCACTACTCACGAACTGGAACGCGGACTCGAGGAGAACGACTTTGAGTCGAACACCTTAGCCATTACGCTACTGGACAGACTTTAAATGGCTTGTTAAAAGTCAGCGCATGGTACTATCAGTGGTTTGTACGGCCACGGGCAGCCAGCACACAGCAATCGACCCCTACTGATAGTTGACTTCTGTGCCCGGTAGCGTAATGGATAAGGTGTCAAAATCTTTCGTCCCGGATTTGCGTCCCTGTTCGAACGTGGTGGATGTGTGTTGTGATGATTCTTAACAAGGATGAAACAGCCGTGCTGTGGGTGATTCCGTTTTTTTAATAATGAGTTGAACTATCACGTAGTGAATTATCCCATGCAAACAATCTCTTGCTACCAACACGTAAATGAAAGTGCAGATTTTAATTTGGAAACATTTTAATATATCTAAAATCGCCTTGATTGCAATGTTGCTCTGCTGGTACGAAGAATATCCGGAAATTATTTTACTTCTGAAAGGGAAATTAAGCTCTGAAAGACCATACCGAGCCCATCGCCGTAGAAGCGATCAAGAGAGTTTTTAACTTTACGATAAAACTAACGAAACCTATGAACTCAGTGTACGAAGTACTTCACACAATCACTTGCTAGCCAATTTGAGTTGACGAACACAGAAATAAAATTTCATTTCGAATCATGGCAAGCAAACCATGATTCATCTTATACCAAACCCATGCACCATTTTTCAAATGGGCACGACTTTTTCGCTTCTTTCAGGTCGTTATGTCCTGGAAGGTTTTCACACTTCGTGCAGTTTTGACTACTTTTCCAAAGATTGGTCCAATCTGATCTTTAATGCAGGACTTTTGTTGTTTGGATTTGCCTGTCCGGTGATGGTTACCACGTTTTGTTACTTCGAAATTGTGCGTTTTGTGAGAAAAAACGAAAAAGAGATGGTGAATTTGAGCAAAGTTGATGTGAAAAAATTCAACAAATGTACCCCAGGTAAGTAAATTAACGCCCTCCCGTACATAGTAACCAATCGATTAGAGCAACATTTTGAAACCCAGCTTTTTAAATTTAAATGCAATCTTTGGGTAGCTCCAAGTTGTAAATCACATTTCTAATTATTTCATTTTTTTATTACGCCTTGTTTGCAACTTACAAAGGCCATTAGATTTACAATTGCCTAAACGTTTATGAATATGTTTTACAAATAAATCACAAATTAGCTGGGGGATGGGAAGCATCAGAACATTTTTGTTTTGGGTCTCGTTGTCTCATGCATTGTCGACAATCTGAAAAATTTGCTCCCAGCCCACATTCAAATCCCTGCTTTGGTTGGTATTGAAGTTTTAACAACCAACACTGGGAAATGAAAATAAGCTGTGCTTATTTTACTATTCCAATTAAAAGAAGGAAATCGTTGAGCTTTATATGAATAATTTTCGAAAAACTATTAGACCTCTTTAGTTTCGTTGCAATTAACTAAGTATTTGAGCGAATACAAAATTTTTCCCACACATTTATTAACTTCCACCGATCCGCTTCACGAAGCCTTTGTTTACATCGACGAAGAGGCACACAAGCCGCTCTGTCATTTCCGCCAAAAATATACTTGGGCGTTTTGTGTTACTTATAGTTACTAGACGAAAAAATGATAATCTACCACATTCTTATGAAGTTCCGTTATTATTTGGAAAACAGAAATGCATGGGAAACGTGGTCGAAAATTCATTTCCTGTTGATAAACACTGTGCGATTTTCTAAGTTGCCTTAGGTCATGTGTCAAAATACATGGCCAGAGAAGGCAAACATTTATTTTCGATTGTACCACCTAACTGATTAAACCTGAACCAGTTAAGCAACGGCGCCGCTTTAGTTTACTATCAGTATTATAAAATTTTAGTTTCTGTTAATAATCTGCCAACAAACGCACCATAATTAAGACTGAAATGGAGTCGATCAAAAATGTGCACCCTCACGTGTATTCCAATTATCCCACACTATTGTCTTTATTCTAAATACTGGCAACCTAAAATAGTTTTCGAGCGCAATAAACACAAAACACATTTCACTTGCTCAAATAGTAAGGTACAAAATATTCCGTTTCTATCTCAGGCTATCGAAAAGTTGACGTCGAGGCAGCAAAAAATGGAGTAATTTTGGTCGCTTTATTTCTATTTTCATGGAGCCCGTACGCGATTATTTGCTTGACTTCAATACTGGGTTTCCAAAATGAACTCAATCCGTTCGTGACCGAACTTCCGGGTGTGTTCGCCAAGAACTCGGCAATCTACAATCCATTTGTATACATGATCAGAAGCAGAAGTTTTCGGGAAAAACTTTGGCAACGCTTTAGTTTCTTCCACTGGTGTCTACCTAAAACAAAGGTGAATGAAACAATATCCTTTTTTGAAAATTTTGATAGCGGTTATACTTATATTTTTTATTCACCCACTGTTTCAAGGCCCCGACATTCTCGTCCATGATGAACTAACAGTAAAACGGTTTCAGAATTAGGTTTAACTAGACAACTGTAAGGATCGACTTTAAAAACTATCCGTTTTTTCTCTATTTTCCTAGTACAACAATGAACTAGTATTCGTAGGTTTCTAAATTCCTCTAGGCCTAATCACTTTTTCTGTTAAGCAAAATTTTTATTCTGAAGTTTTCAACAATTTTGCTTCCGGTATCGCGCATTTTGACTGAAACGCGGTCACCGCTAGGTCAACATGAGTATTCCAGTCGGAACATGATTTACCGAGTACAGAACTCGCATGCAACTTCTACTCCCCACGAAATCACTCCGTGCGGAATGTATGGAAAACTCAATTGTTTCGCGAGTTGATCATTAGCGTTGCATAAATAAAACTGACTTAATATATATGTCTCTACTAATCAAACCGATGAAAGGGTTTTTTTTAATTTTCCGCATCGATCTTTCACGCATCACTCAAGAGCTCTGTTCTATCCGCAGCGAGAATCGTTAGAACCAACTTGCATATGCGTTTCGCGGACTCAAGAATAAGTACACAGAATCTTGGCAATACCCCATAGAAATAATATAAATACTAAACGAAAATTCAACTGACGGCACAAAACCAATTCGGATTGGAATTCGGTAGCGCAACGTCAAAAGATTCTCATCAAAACTCAAGTGACAGCTCATCTACGAGATCTGCCATCCAGGATTTCGACCGAAGCCATTAACATGTAAAGAAATGTGCGGCGTTGACTGCAGCAAAACGTATACTGAAGTTAGTGTTTGTGGATTGGCAAATCCCAAAATGATTTACCAAAATCACGATGGAATTCAAGGTTATGGAGGGTAAAGGGATCGGATTCTTTTTGAATCCCGTACCGTCGACTGCGTGGAATCGTGAAGTTTTAGATTAAAGAAGTAGCGCCAATGATCTCATGATGGTAAACCTGAGGCATGGAGGTAAGTGATATACATGTATGCTTGCTGAAAACTTGAGCTGAGAAATGAATTTCTTTCTCCAAGACAACAGAGCAAGAATCATTGACCACTAGCAAATGACCAGCCCAAGGAGAGCTCAGCCATGGCCGTCTAGGTCCTTAGACTAGAATCCAGACAACAGGGGACTTTGTACTCGTGAGAATTCCCCAACTGGCCAGAATTTGTAAAATGCCCCACTGAAGTTTTGGGAGAGGAAACCGCAAGGTTCTTTGGCTCGATGACAAATAGCGTACTTGGAGGAATGCTCAATAGAGGAAATTCTTCGTACACTTACAGTGAGATCTGAATTTTTCCGATACGATCATCACCGTAATTTACTTCGAAGGTCAGACCGCGGCTCAAGCAATAATCAAGTACTTTGGAGAGAACAGCCCTTATACCTAAGTGTTGCAGTAACTTTATTTCCGCATACGAAAGTGTTTCTCTCAGAAGTAACAAACATGGCTGAACACTGTTGAAACAATGGGATTCGTGAGTCAACGGTCGAAATACAAAATTCCGCATTCTGCCAGCCGTTTGCTCAAATTGGCTTTACAAGTACGTACGGTAACCATTCTTTTAAACTTTCAAAATCACTATGTGCAGTAAATTCTAAATATTTGCCCACTTAGGTCCGCAGTTCTAACACGAAATTGAATAGATATGGCTGAGTTTGTCTAGGAAGATTACTCTTCTGATCGAATAGCAAAAAGGTATTCCCAAAGGGAATAGCATGACTATGACTATGCAGAAAGAGAATCCCCCTCCAGTCGTTAAATCACCATAGCCCTTCCGACGTTTTGCAAAATGGAATGAGTTTTAAGATAGTTGGAATCGAGTTCAGAATATCCTTCTGTTAACAGTGGACGTCTTTGTTTTATACCGAAAACTTAAATCAATTTCGGGCTTTGTGCGCCGTAATTGGGACACTAGAAAATTAATATGCTAAAAGGCTTTGATTTATTATGTGGCCTGTACTCTTTTCTATCTTTCTACCAACGGTCTCAGTTAAAACGTTCAGTCACTCTGTTATCAAAGATTGAAATGGAACCTTTGAAGTTGCCAACCAATGCCGAGCTTCAAAATTATGGAGACAATTCAACATCCCAGTTTAATCTACCAATCCAGCAGTCCAGTTTACATGAATCGTCTTTCGAGGAAATAAAACTTGTCAGAACGGAACCAGCAATGTAGATGTGAAACAACACAACGATATTTCATATTGCTTTATTGGTATACCTATATTCAACATCGCTATCTGTTCAGCTCAATTTATTCCTGGACCGCTCCGGTGAAAGCCGATCAATAAAGATGTTTCACCTCAAATCCATGTATTTCCTGCATGCAGTTACCAACATCAGTTGCAATAATTTCCACAGAAAGCATTTAAATACACCGATTTTGAAAAAAATATATACTTTACTTGTTAAATTTAATCATTTTATCTACCACCACTGAATGATAAAGTTATCAATTGCTCTCCAATCATCAAGATGAACTTGTAACCTATAAATATCGTCGAAATAAATGCATCCCTTCAACAAAACGCCTGATCAAAGAATGTGCATTGTGGAACTTGAATAATGCAATCAGATTTCAATGAACGTCTCCGTTGCGTGATTGATTAGTCAACTGAAGTTCAAGTTGCAACTGCTGAATTTAATCCTAGCAAAACTCATCCTGCTGCATATTGCTTTTTGTTATTAGACAATTTCTATCACTTTATTCAGACGGAAACTTTAAAGCAACGTAGATAAGACAAAGTTATATTCTATTTTACGAAAACCTAGTTCAAACCAGCTAAAGCGAAAAAATCAGATTACCGAACGCAAATGATAACTGATCTCATTGATCAGCTTTGGATTCAGTGAATGCTTCACCATAGTTGTTGTGTACAACAAAAGTTTATAAACTGAGGCGCAAGGATCAAAAGTCAGTGGGTTACCTCATTTGATTGTGCTGTCACTTAGGTCTCAGTTCCACTGAAAGCCGAAAATTTGCTGTTGGCTTAGTGACCTATTTTTCAGACGTTTGATCATTGTTGGAGATAAGTTCCATGCACATAACATGCTGCCAATTTGTAAGCAATAATGAAAGCCAAATAAAGCTTTCATTCTTTTGATCAAATAATAAAGGTCGACTTTTTCTCCATTAAATGCTTTATGAAACAGCTCTTAACCACTCATCGTTTTAGCAATAGGAACTCGACACAAATTGTGCATGCAGGCGCTGACACTCAGCCAGATACCAATTAGATGGATTTACTTTCAGTCACTTGCCGATGTATATCAGTCACAAAGTATGGCTACAAAAATATTTGCGGGGGAATTTTCATATTTTGGCAAGCTATCAAAAAAATAAACACAAAAGGCCAGCGATACAAAGGGAGACCGTGAGGAGTATGAAGATATTTCATTGACGGTAGTGAAGAAAACGTGCCGATTATTAAGCTCAGGCTGATCATTATAAAAACAATTGGGATGATAAGGATGATGATGAGGATGATGAGGAAGATGATGATGATGATGATGACCAGTCGGAGTTATGGTTGTGATGATACTGGCGGCGACGATGAGCGTGGTGACGACACAGCTGAGTTGGATGATGAATTTGACCACGACTTGGATAGTAAATAATACGATGATAGGGGAGATTCGGACGACAACAAGGATGATGATAAAGATCATAATAAAGGTGATGCGGAGGTAGAGGATGATGCAAATACTGATGATGATGATGATGATGATGATGATGATGATGATGATGATGATGATGATGATGATGATGATGATAATGATGTTAACGATGATGACGGAATTTAGTGACCGTTATGATCTGGCTGCCATTTTACATGCAGATAATGAGGTTCTGAGTATTTTGATTTAAAATTTAAGGTCGCGCGTTATCGGTGTACGATAGTGATTTCGAACTTTACCTGATTCAAATCAGAGTACGTGCTTTGGTAGGGAATTAGGAAATTTCGTTTCTGTGTCATCAACTCAAGTTTTCATTTTGTATCAGTTTATCTGATTACCTAAGTGCATATTTACATTGCTTTTGCATGCTGAAATCCAACCGAAGTAGATCCACTGCCACTCCGGTTTAGGGTTACAGGCTTTCTGAGTTGCATCATGCAAAAACCGGAAGGAAATCTCATGACTCAGTAAGTACAACCAGTGACATACATTAACTGCGCGTTCAGAGGCAATGTGATGAAATGTAATCAGTACCATTTAAAGTGGTAAATTGATTTCAAAAAGCTTAGTAAAGTTAACATTCAAAAGAAGAAATTTTTAGATTTCATGGTGGAGTTAATTGCAGGTCTTCCATAAGGTAATAAGAACCACTGAGAACCGAAGTCAATTTCAAACTTCATTAACAGATAAAATGAGATGATACTATAAACGCAAAAAGCACGAAACTGACTGACAGGAAATGAAGAAATAATACTGCATGGTCTACATATTATAAGGTAGACGGCTACCTGAAACACGGACACATTTTTGGTTACTTTGGTACGGCTAAATCCCCGATAAACAGCAACCGGCTTCATCTGTGTATCTTACCACAGTTGCCCATGCTTGCGGAACAGCAACAGGTTTCTGGCTGGTATTGATCCAATTCAATTTCCACTGACGATCCCGTATATCATACGCAGGTCAAAACGATTCATGTCCTTGAAAGCAATATCCAGCCCGGTGTTTAGTTGTTGCCTTCATCAGCGTCGTCAGTATGCACATGTTGCTGGTGCCTAAACAATTCTGCTTAGAGCGTGGTTAGGTTTGCGAAAGACTTGTTCAAGCCACTGAAGTCAGAGAAGTTGTATGCCCGTTGAAACCGGCGATCTACCTCGGATCGCTACGAATTTCTGTCTCGCTGGCTTACCTTCAAAATATACGTAAGGCAACAACGATCGAAAAACTATTTTTTATAGTCGACGGTTCTTAATGTTTAGCTTTTCATGACCAAGCATCAAAATTGACCCAACTACTGCATCAAGAACTCTGAGTTTGAGATCGAACCTGCTCTTTTTAACTGCAGCAAGGATTGCGTAGTTTTAGAGACGCCGTTCCGTCAGCGTCAGTGCAATGCTTGATTTCATCCGCAACTTTTCGTTTGGTAAGTTGGTAGAGCTGAGATACTTGGAATGTGAAACAACTCTTACTAGATGGTTATTCAGCTGCAGTGCTCCATTTTAATAACTGTCTAGCAAAACGAACAACTCGATGAATTGGCAACAATATCATGGTAAATCACCGATGCGTATTCATTGACCAACCCAAGGGGGTCCTTAGAAATTCGTTAGGTACTCCACGAGCACCTCAGAGTCGTCCACACATTCGAGGCTCTCAATGTAACAGTCTGTAAAACCTCGAACATCCTGGCAGCCATCCAATGAATATTGCGTAAACCAGTCGACACCAAAGTTGAACAGCATTACAGATAACAGGCACCCTTAACAAATTCCAGAGTTAGGTTCTAATGGACAGGAACTGTCACCGTAAGTGCAAGCACGTGCTTTTGTTTCATGAAAGTTTGATTTATCAGGGTGAATACTTTGAATAGAACGTCGTTTACAAGCATTACTTTCCACAATGCCTTATCATATACTGCATCGAAAGCATCGAGAATGTCAAGGAACTCTTCCTAGATGGAGTGTTGGAATTTGTATCCATGATGCATGTTGTTGCGGAGGATAAACATCTGATCGGTTCAGCCACTACCTACGTAGAATCTTTCTTGATTATTCCTAGTGCATTCATGCCTCAATGCAGCGAAGCATCTAAACACAAGCTGGACGTAAGCTTTTGCGACTCTCTAGCGCCTTGATTCTTTAGTAGCTCTGCGCAGTGCTGAGTCATCCTTTTGGGGAAAAGGCAGCAAAATTGTGATTTTCGAAGCGGATAAATATTATTTGATTTCTAAAATCAGTCAGTGTAAATTTTAAAAATGGCTAGGTGACTGCCGAAATGCGCGTCTTAGGCATTTCTGCAAAGGATTCCGTTTTCGTATGAGGGCAATACAGACTTCGAATGATGGATGTCCTCATTTCTTCAGCCATCAACGGAGAATGAGAAACGACGTTAAAACATTGTGCTGAAGACGGAACTACATCTACCAGTCTGTCTAGGAGACGATTAAGAAGATGGCTGAAATATGCTAACCATGTACGTGGATTACCATCCAACTGGGGGATGAGTCCTCCAAAAGAATTACTCTAGAGAGCCTGAATAGAATGCGACTTAATGGATACTGTACGTAAGAGGCCAAAAAGGCACTCAAAGTGACAATTATCGTCTGTGGTTTTTAACTTGTTCGCCATCTCATGCTAGTAATCGCGGCAATCATTCATTGCTGTCTACCACCTGAGGTGTTGGAATTCCGGACAGTCAGGTAAGCGGGCCTATTTATTTACGTTAGAAAGGTACATAAAGTCTTCAGATATCTAGTCTTTATAAAGTTTTGTAGTTCTCAGTATATCCGCTGTGCCCTGTTGCACAGTTACTTTTATTTTTTCCCACAGCAAATCAAATGAAGCTCTGCGATCATCGAGTGAAGTGGGTAAGTCCATTGATAAACATTGTTCAATCTCCATCATTCAAGCTTTGCTGTCTTAGGGGCTTGGGAGGTTACACGTTAAGACGCTTCGAGGGAGTAGCCTTTACACGGGTCTTCAACCGAAGAAAAATCATTGCGCCTACCAGAACTTGGGATGAGCAGCACCTGTTATCTGCCCCAGAGTCGATCTCAATCCTTCGGATCGAAATGGAAATTGGTCAGACAGTATCACAGAAGGTGACCAATCTAGTATTTCTGGTGTGGCAGATTTCAATTCTGTTGCAAAAGTTCCACGTGAAATTGGGTTTTTGGAAGGATTTTTAAATAGACGTAATTTTGAATAATCCGCGGTTGGAAAATATTGTGCGGCATGTCATTAGTAGAAGAGTGAATGTTTTCATGAAATAATTCACCACGTGACATCATCGTTCAGCCCACAATTAAGAAACCTTTACAACTGTTTCATCCCTGATAGGAATCACCAACAGTGCATATCCACTGCGCCCGAACTGGGACTCGAACCCTAAACGAGCGATTTTGAGTCGAACGCCGTAGCCATTTTGCATTCTCCCCTACAGTTTTTCACCCCTTCATGTCAAGCCTGTTCTTCATAGAACAATAATTGCATTGGACTGCATAAATTACTCAGTGACTAACAGCTTATTAAAAACTAATCTAACTGATGATATCAAGAAAGAATTACTTATCAACACGTAACTTATTGGAGAAGAGAACCCTCCATAAACCTGAGGACTAATAGAAAACACGATTATGTTTATTCAAACAAAAGAATGAGGCCTTTGATCTAGAAACACTCAATCCGATTGATGAGGACTCTTCTCGTATTCCACTATCAATAGCTACTCCAGATGCCTGAACTGACCTATCTGTTCATAGATTGAGAAAAACCTCTAAACCAAATAGATTCAATTTCCGGGTTCTCAAATTGTGTCTACATAATTCTATGTGTTTCGACTTGCTATACCATTGGCTGAAATACAGGAAACTTCCTGGCTGGTGAAAGATGGCAGTAATCTTTTCTTAATATGAACAGTTCTTCCAAATTTCGCCTCACTGTTTGCATTTTATTTGCCAAGACAGTTTTTGAATGTTAGTCTTCCTACCTACAAAGCATTCTTTAAATGATTCCAATCCCCGCCAGTCTCTTTAGTGATCCATCCTTGACCGCTCTGTCACGGGCGCACATCACCCAATTAAAGGAAAACAACAGTCAGGATTTTTCCTGCTGACCATAACGATGACCACAAATCTGTCGAAAGGAACAAGGTTTTTCATTTTTCCATATACGGGTGTTGATCCTTCTCTATGCTTGGTGATAATCCCCATAACCATCAATTAATTACCCGTTGCACTTTTTCTGGTTCTTTGTGCATTACCTCTAACCTTCGCGTCTCTCAAAGTGACATACTATCTGCGTTTCATTGACTAGCAAATATGCCTTTCATTCCAACCTGTAAAGATACTTTTTATATCAACTACACAAATGACGGAGTTCATCTCGTTTTTAACACCGGAAATGGCACCACGAAAACTTCGGATTGGTCCGCTGCACAAATGTTCACTGGTAATCTCCTGGGAGTGGTGAACTTTCATTCTGTCTCATAAGAATGACCCAATATTCTAATTTCGGTAACTTTTACAATCCTGTCTCATTTGTTGCAACACAGATGACTGTCCAAGGTTTGGCAAATTTACTCGGTGTAGTATCACACCGAAGCTGTAGGCGGTCACAGCACCCCAGCCACAGATTCGATAAAATCAGTTTATCCTTTCATGTATCTCAGCTGAAATCCTCCTTCTCACTGAATTACGTTTTAGTTTTTCATGTTGTTCTACTTCGTTGGGTTAGTGTCTCTTCCGTAATCTTTCCAAGTGTGTAGCAAAAAGACTTCAAGGTGATTTCCAGATCTCTAACATTTTTACCAACTAATTACATGTCTATGCAACAGTTATTACAATTTTTCGTCTGCCGAACAAACCTTAATTTCCAAAACAAATCCCTCCACATAGATTATCATTGATTCTGCAAATCACATAGGTGAGTATCATCCGCTGCGCTTTCTAGTCCCAAAGACATTCGTGCACGGATTCCAATAACCCTTCCACCATTTCGCATTTACCAAGATTTGTAAGACAGCCCGAAAGTGTGGCCCGGAATTTTAAAAAAACGACTGTTTGGCCATGCAAAGACATAATATTACCCCCAAGGAGCACACACCGCATTTACATAACCAGACTGAACCTGATTTGAAAAACGTTGTCTGGTGCAGATTTTTAAAGCTGTCAAATAAAAGGTGCAATGTGTTCAAAAAGGCCCAAATTTATTCAAAGAAATACCATAAAGAGCCGATAACCTGATGAAGTAGAGAGTACACTCGGGTCATTGCGTTTCAAGCAGAACACCAAATGCAGGAAATATCAAATCATAGTCTCTGTTTTGGCCTTTATTCAGTGTTCTGTTCAATATGGAGCAGTGCGTTACAAAACCAATAGGTTGACAAAAAAGGAACCATGGACTGATTACTGTAAGGAAGTAAAGCATTTACTAGACGACGACCAACTACAGTGTACGTGACACAGGCCCAATCACAAAGTAAAACTGGAAGCAGTAAAACTCTGAGGAACTTGCAAAATACCCGCGAATATTAGTAGGAAAAGACAGTACAATCTATTAATTACTCGAGTTGCAAAGATTCGGCATTCACTTTAGTCTATTCTTTTCCTTACACGGAACTCCAGCATAAGGCTTGGCCAAAGAAACACGAAGACATCTGAGACCACTGAGAGATGGAACAAATCAGTCCATAACTAATTCTTTACAGTTTTTGGGAGAACTAGCAGACCCAACGATAGAAGACAAAATGGTGATTTTTGATATTTCCGAGGTTTAAACTTGAAAACGTTCCACCCAGCAGAAAATAACAAAAAGTAGGAAGAGACAAATTTCCTTCGTCAGCAAATTGGATATTGAAGATGCATGAAATGACCAACCTTCTCAACGACATCAGACTCACCATGGATTTACAGAAGAATAACCAGAAGATGCTCCTTGACATATTGTGAAAAAGCCATGGGTGCAAAAATCAGTGGGTTGGAAATAAACATGCGCACGCAGCATCCACTCGAATAATCACAAAATTTCGTGCATCAAAACCTTGTTCATAAAAATTTATGTTCACTGCATCACGGAAGAACTGAATAAGCGGACAGGATACTTCAACTAAAGGGCCACTAAAAACAATTTATATGAGGGACTATTAAGGACGGACGAAGAAGTTGAATCACGGGGTAAAGTCAAACAAAACGATCACTACAAGGCACCAAGAACTTATATGAAATAACCGCAAAACTGCGTCAAATTTATTACAAAAATGTTGCTCACAGCCCATTTAAAACCACAAGGCTCCTATCACCAGAAAAAAGCAGCTGAAAACTGAAAAATGTACCACCACGTATAGAGCAAACTGAGCAGACTCCTATGATTATCTCGTCAGTGCGGTCGGGAGTAACTAAGCCACTGGAATACATGGGCATCACAAGGATCAGATAGGATGTGGCTTCATTCTGGACGAGATTTAAATCGTGGGTCAAGGGACCACTGAGCACACAGTGAAGCTTCTAAATAACTGATGATCTATTGACATTGAAGTGCACTATGCGTGCCTTGGGATAACGCGCAAAATTCAACTAACTATTAAAAAGGAAATGAAACCAGCTGACTGAAATCAGAAATTTAATGCAGTGTTAAACCTACTAAGTTGAATCGTGTAACAATTACAATGCGAACAAGGAAGTGACAGTGTACAGCCCAAACTAGGGGACGTATCAAACCTAGCTTCATTCTTGCAATGAGAAAGGGATAAGACAGAATAATGGACATTCATTTTCGGATTCAAGTTCTAACGGGAGGCTCAGTTTCAGCGTTACTGAAGACTCCTGGAGTAGAGATATTCACAAACGGGTGCACACTCACTGGTCATATGAACTTCTTTGATAGTGTTACGCTTACGGTTTGCTGTAACTGTTAGTACGTAGATACGTTATGAGTAAATGGAGTTCGCAACGAATGACCAAACACCCGTAAAAGTCTAACAATAAGCAATAAATAATCAAACATCAGTTCGATGGCTTTTCTTTCGAGTGGCGTGAGCTAACTAAGAAGTTGGATCGCCGAGTTTGAAAGTGAAACTGTGATAGTCGAAGGCCCAAGTAAATAGTTATGAACTTAAAGGTCGTGAGAAATGAACAGAAAAATTCGGACAGCACATATGTTTCTTCCGCGACTCAAAGGCAATCAACCAAGACTATTTTGGTTACTCAGTTTTGCTTTCATCGGAATTAATTTGAGCATCATGAACAGCTAATTATAGGAAACCTGCGGATTTTCAAGGCCAGTTCGACAAATACCACGGGATCAACATGGACTGAACAAGAGAATGAACAATAAAAATATCCTGAAAGTGCGGTTAGATAGACAAGCGGAGATTTAATTTATCACTTATTTTGTCCAATACGGAACAAAAGCCTAAACTGAAGCGTCGAGCTTTAAAAGATTAATTTCTCGGGAATCTAATTTTATTCCTTCAATCAGAGGATCAAATACATTTATTTTGTACCCTTAAATAATCATTTTCCTCAGATATCGATTATTATATTCTCCGTGGTAAACATTTGACAGCCACATGCATGCATCACTACGGTTCTTATGTAACTGCTTTCCTAGTCAGAATATGCCACATGCTCAGTTCTTTTAGTTCTGCGAAATCGATTGTGAAGTTTACAAACAGTGAAATACCCGTTCTGGATTTCTTGCCAGCTCGATGAAAAAACAGCTCATCCTGGATATTCGTAAACAAAATAACCATGTGGAGTGAGCGGCATGTTTCTTTTAATTTCATGGCTTATCTATGCGAACTCAATAAGAAGCCTCAAGAACAAACCAAGCGAAACATCCATCAAGGGCACGCCTAAAAAAGGACTTCAGGACTTATGGTCGCGCGATCAACGTCGTTATGTTTCCATTCCAACCTTGCTTATTTAACACTTTTCCAACACTGACCACTTCACCGGATTGGAATCTTTCCGAATTATGTTTTTTGAATCTTCCTGCTGCAGCATTAAAAAGGCGAAAAATGCAAACAGCAACGCAGAGGAAAGAACAAAGACTCATTTATTTCCCTTGAACGGTAAGGTCATCCAAACGCAACCGGTAATTACCCAAGCAAACGTTATGGCAGGAAAAAGCCAGTCTGTACTTTTCTGCCATCTGAATCTGACATGCTGACACAAGTGCTGTTAATGAGGCAGTTTAGGCAACCAGATTTTGAACTTTATTTGCATCTCAACCAATGGTGTCCTCACGGTGGAGAGATTTCTTAATTTTATCGCTCCATTGGAAGTATATAATTTCATGCTTTCTGTTGGGATAGAGTAGACTCAGTAGGTGACAAAATAACTGTCTGAACCCCTTCGTGTGCATCACTGTGTGTTTGAAAACTGGGACAATTATGTCAGTTAACAGCGCAGTGATTTTACGGCTAGCTTACGTAAGTGGACAGAAAAACTCTGCGCTTTATAGTGAGACCGAGGTTACCGTTCTAACTTGTAGGAGGATCCTGCCTTAAGCATAGCAAAACTCCTCACCGTGCGACTTCACCATTAGCCCGCAGGATTTGAAAATTTGCTCTTTTTCAATGGCAGTCCTGTCCCAATCGGAACTAAAATAAAACCTCAGGGAGGACTAAAATTGACGTCAAACGCAACCATCCAACTGGCAGTTATTTATGGATTATGAGTTTTGAAAGCAGTAGCCTTTTCCTTGTCTTTTTTATTTATCCCTTTGTCCCTTCATTTGTGTACTATACCATGTTGTAATCGTGTGAATACGAGTCATAACATGGTTACACGCCATATGCTGTACTTTCACTGTGTTCCATGAGATTTGTTCCCTCCATCGTGATTTAGTCGAAGCGACGGCTGCAGTAATCACCCGGGAGAGTTCATCACAGCCATAATTTTCTAATTCAGAAACACTGGACAAATTTTCAACATGAAAAATCAACTTACCAATCCCGCATGATAATGAGATTTTTGTGATTGGGTCTAGTCTCTTGCAAAACAAGAAAGCCCACACAGCTTAACGCGTCTTCGTTAACGCGCTGATCTGGACGGATGTTAGTGCTGTGTTTACCAATTACGAAATGAACATGCATACACAGTGAGACCGCTTCATAATATGGAAAATGTCTTCTATTTTAACTAACCTTCCACTCTGATTTTCTTCTTTTTTCCAACCATTTTCCAAAGTTCGACTGCGAGAAAACGTTTTTATTAGACCTACCCAATAGCGGTTAGAAAAATTTTATTGCTTTGAAGCCGAGCTTCATCTGTTGCTTGAGGATGCATCCTTAAATTCTTCTACGAATGACAGCACGTTCGCACTCACAACATCATTTGTAAAACCTTTCCAGTGTATTTTGTCATCCGGATTAACCTCCGGATGATCGATTTAAGCCCACTGCTAAAAACCTTTAATTACCCTCCAAAGATTTTGGGGCACAACATATCACAATCTGTTTTTTAATCTACCGTCATCCTTTCACATAATCTCCGCTACGGTCAGAAAGGTTCTTTTTGTTTCACTAACTGACTAAGTCGAAAACTCTTAGGCCGTAAATAGTGCCAGATTTTAAAGGTCTTCATATTCCGCACGTTGAGTTCGTCTTTTGGACTAGGCAAAATGACCGTTATATTTTTATGTTTGCCAATTTATTTTCTTCCTATGTCTCATTGATCTGAGCTATCATTTAGGGCTACCTTAGCTATTGTCTCACATCGCTACTGAGACTCGCATTTTTGTCTCAGGTTATTTTGTACCCAGATATCGGATTCATGAGTCGAATTTGTGACAAAGTTTCGAAAAAATTTATAAGCCTTGACCAAATCCAGATCAACAATTTCCAACTTTTCTCTCCATTAGATTCACAGTTATGCTTTTCACTGACCCAACCTATGATTGTGTTTTGCCTTCCACAGTCCATGGTATGGCTATGAGACATGAGATTATGAGGGTCCGTCGCAAACGTATCAGCAAACGAAACGACCGTTCTGATGTTGTGCGCATTTTGACCAAGTTCCACCTTACAATTGCCAATTTTTCTTTGATTTTGTTGAAAAAGTAATAGTTTTTTACTTTCCAAAGTTTACCACGAAATAAAATACTCCGCACAATTATTTTACATCTTAATATTTGTAAGAATGGAAAGCTAATGAACCGTTCCTAAAACCATAAATTTTAATAAGTTTTAGGAATAAAACCTTGTTGGAGTTTGAATCAGATTTATAAATGGGATAAGGATAACAGTAACCTGCTCAGTTTGCGATTAACACAGGCCAGTTGCACCGCTTCGGTTACAGATTTTCGATTATACGGATCATTAACACCTCGATACAAAGGAATATATAAATGCCTCTGAGGAGAACAAAACCCAAACAGATTTTATCCCGATCATCATTTTTGCTGAGGAGAGGAAGCGACTCTACTGATTCTTTGGAAACCTCACAGAAGAACATATCTGAAGTCGGTTTCAAATATTGTTTGAATGAAGGTATATTACACGGTTTTCCATTTTCTATTTCTGCTTTAACTTAGGGCACCAAAGGAATGGTACACATTCGTTCCCGAATAGGTTAACAGAAACAAATCTTTCAAGTTTTGCACCTTAGTTTCCTTAAGCCCCAATGGTCTTCAATTTTAGGAAGGGAATGACGACAAACATAAGGCTGCCAAATGAGGAATTTGACCGACCGTGGAATGGGACGAAAGGGGGACTATTTCTTTGAAATTATGTATTATTAACTGTGCGATTACATAAACTAGCGCCAACTGAAACTTTGATAACGTTGTACTTTGTATAGTAATCTCGCATTATATTGTGAGGACATTTCACAGAGATAAAAAGTACGGGAGTTCAGCCATGCACTTCAATAATCACATCAAGAATTCGATACAATTTCCGTTTTTTTCCAAAGATATTGATTTGCTTTAGGTCTGTTTTATCAATCAGGTTCTCATCATTTAATTTCGGGATACTTACCCCAAACAATTAATCCCGGTGTGAAATAATTTTACTCGGCCTGTTTATGTACTGACAATTTTCAAATACTCATTCAGTTAATGTTAGATGAATTACATTAATGTGAAATATTATTTTGTTCATAGTTTTCCTAGAACATTTCTGTGAATTTTCAATATCTCGAACCAGAGTATCTTCAAAATCTAAAGTGATTTAAGTAACACAATTTTTCCGAAGAGAATTTTGCTTACCGTTTTTCTATTGAACCTTGATTGCACCTGCAATAGGCCGAAGACGAGAAAAAATTGATTATTGGTTGGAATCCAAGTCGATGACTTCTGCTAAGTTTTAGTTAATAAAAATCACCAATTAAGTTCAAAGAATATTAGGAACTTTGAATCCATTCAATGATCCTAAATTCCGAGTTTGAAGAAAACTCAGGTTGAAATATTTTTCCAGGTCACTCTTAACAAAGATTAGTTATGAAAAATTATTATGGCTGACATATGGGTTTCACTGCCGGTTATGCAAACACATTAAAGATTTGTGCCTGAATGCTGTGCTAGTCAGAGGTCCGAGGCATTCCATCTGCATTGGTCTTTAACCGTCTTTATTGTTACTTTAAATTACATGACAATTAATGGTACTTTCATTTAACTTGTTTGTAAAACAAACAGAAAAACATTTTCACACTTAGTTGGACTCGTCATTAGTGTGCACGACCAACCGAAGCAGAATTCTTTTTACAGCTTCGAGCTTATCCCGGGAAGTGTTTTGACGATTTATTGAACTTTAACACTGCTTGAAGTAGCTTTGACTTAGGCTTTCCAAATAACAGTCATTTCCATGGGATTTCGCCCTCGCTAGCAATGACCAACGGCCGCCCATAAGCACTGCTGAATGACGGCTAAGTCACATGCTGTCGAAATTCAACGGCTTGTTGAACTTCATTGGTGCAGTTCGTGGTTAGTGTTAAGTTCTTAGAAAATCCAAACAATATTTGACTCAAATTGAGTTTTCAAGGAAGAATCATGATCTTGATTCCTGTAAGAGGTTCTTGAGTAATTACATGCATCACTTGGACCTAAAGAGTGACATAGTCGCGAACTGAGTATTTATCATTTTATAAAGTTAACCCGGAGTGTTCTAATCATTAAGTGACTAACTGAGTCCTTGACATTTTTAGATGGACTGCTTGAGACTCCATGCAACAACAGATACTGTTTCGTGTGATATTAGTCAGTGGTGTCACTATCCTTGTCTTGGCGAATCTACTTTTTCATATAAGATTATCCATATTGTACATATCACTGTAATTTGTAAATGCGGAATTCCTTTTCACGCATGACAAATACTGTATCGAGTATGAAGACTTATTTAAGAATTCAACGCTTTGTGACGATGGAAGCAGCAGGAATTTTTGTAGAATGTTTTAGGCAATAATTTAATTATTTTTTAGCCCATTATTAAAAGAAAATAGTGATCCCTACAAAAAGTGCTTATTGTTGACTAATGTAACATCCTCTGATCATTGAATTGAATAAGTGAATTGAAACTGTGCTGTTTATTATAAATTTCCCAAATAGGCCAATATTGGTAATGGCAGATCACTTGGATAAAAGCTCAAAATTTACCATTATCGCACCACGGTTTTTTGCTCCTTCCCCTGTAAAAGCAGTACAAATCAATAGATTTTGTTCGGCTTGCTTCAAAATGCTCTGTGATCCCACTCTTTTGGTGATTTCGACCGTGTTTGAATGAGGTCAGCAACCTTTTGTGAACAACTCAAGGGACTTCGACCAAGCAAATCCACTTATGGGTCGAAATTCTTTCGATCTTTTCCTCATCCCCTTAATTTTTCGATTGGAAATTCTCCCAATATTCATGCAATGAATTTTTTTCACCGTACATGTTGTAGATACTTCTCGGTCACGTATGGTCATATTCAAGTTGTATTTGAAATAAATAAACCCAAGCGACACATGCAATCACGCTTTTGATGCACCGCAGACCAAACTAACAGATACATCGGTCCAAACTGACTGCAAATAGTAAGGAAGTTCATTTCCCGACAAACTTTGTGTGGTTGAATTCACAAATGGACATAATGGTTGAAGAAAACGCATACACTTCGAACGGGGGCCCTCATTTCTCTCAAATGATTACCATCCCTTAATCAACTCAGTCCCATTCACGATTTGATAAAGTTTGTCTGCTCCACTGCATTGCAATGGTCTGTGTATTCTGCAAACACAGAGGCAGGGTAATCCTTAATTTTTGTTGCTCACTGCGCAGCGATGAATTAATTATATGAAGCATCGCCATTACCGCATGAAACACCGATTACGGATAACGTAAACATTCACACAAACGAGTCAGATTCCCATGTAACTGCCGGTCATTTAAAATAGTACCGATGTGAGTAGTAACTTGGACCATTCGTCAAGCGTCGTTTTTATTCTATTCACCATTGGAAATCCAAGAAACACTGTGCAACTATTTTACCCTTGTAAGGTATCAACATTAGTGTATATGCATCGAGCTTCAGATTGCACGCTTACCGAGGACCAGCGAATGTACCCAACGTCTTAGCCATCAGACCAATTTGTTTGTTCCTCAGCGGCTTATCGAGTTCCAATACCATAATGAACGGCTCACCTTCAAACCTAGTTCTGAAGGATTGTAGGAGCTGCTGATTTTGAAACATTCCAAAATTTCTAATATTAAGATCCCTAAGGCACTAGTACTTTCTAGATATAAGGAAGCCTCAGTGAATACCATGAAGTTATTTGCATGTTTTCTTTATTATGTCTGTAAGTACATTGTTGTAAGGCCACTTAGACACAGGGATCTTGATTATCTAGGTGAACATGTTTGAACACGAAAAATGAAATCCTTCTGGAAGATGGCATTTTCGAAATGTTTTCGAACTGTCTTAGGATATATCCTAGTGTGTCTTCTTAAACGATAACAAACTCAGTTGTCTAGAAGACATTTATTTTGTGGAGTAGTCTACCCACGACTACGCCCGCATTTATAGGCTGCAAATAAATATTTGTTCATTGGGATATTTTGCTTTGATTGAAGAACATTAGCCATGACCACCAAGAGCAGAAATTTATCGCTTAGGAAGAACCACGGTTCACATCAAAATTCAACTTGAGTCGAGGTCCTTTAGGCGCGGCACGTATCCCTTTCATTATTACCGCCGGAGTAGAACAGTGAGCACAAAACAGAGAAATCTTTTGATTTTGCAGTGTGGCGCATAAGCAGCTGATTTCAGTAAGCTTCAAGTTTTCCGTTTAATATTTTCCAGCGTTTTGAAATAATCAGAGTTACCATTTTGTCATTTGAAACAAATAAACTATGACAATAGCATAATTTGCATGAACGACATCAACCAGATCCGAGAATGACAACAAAGTTATTTTATTTGTATTATATTTTCATGATAGAAGTTTCTTCCTTTACACAGCCTATTATCGACATTTCGCAAACCATCGATCAGAGAGATTTGATTAATACTTAAACGTTCCACGTTCCGCCAGATATGTGTCATGAACTAATCGCATAACGAAGTAGGCAATGTAAGTATCCTGTGCAATATTGAAATGTTTGGATGACCTTACTATTAGGACCCGTTAATTTTGTTGCTGAATAAATCCCACATGATAACTTGAAAAGCACAAAGTTTAAGCTTCTAGAAGGATATTCTTCGACGAAGTTAGCCCGCTTTCCTATTCCCGTCAACATTATTCACTGTCACAAGAAGAAAATCAGAAAATACTCACCAACGGATCGAATTCGGCTGCACTTTGTCGTTTTGGTAACAGAGGTATCCTTTTAATTCTAAGAAAGTATCCAACGTAAACAAACGGCAATGTCTCCAACAGTCTTCCAATGTTTCACTCTGCCGAAAGTGATTAAACATCTTATTCAGAGTAGAGTGGGTTTCTTTCGGTCTGACGTAAATCGGGTAAACATACACTTAGGTGAAGAGTATGGTTCATATAAATTTCTTTCTTTGTCTGAATCGCGATTCTTTCTGAATTAAAAGAGGTTTCCTAACCAATGAATATTGGCCTAGGGCTTCTAAAGCCTCTTGAATTATGAAGAAAATCCGTTTCACTTTAGAGGTGCAGGTTGTCAGAGCGAGGATACTGAAAGATAGCGTCGGGCCCATGGTCTACCACCGCTCAGGTATGCTGGACTCAGTAAAACAAGAGCCAAACTGTTGTGAATTAATCTCACTATGTTCTCCCTAATGAGCTCATGATGCTTCATGGTTACCATGCGCGTGGTAAGTGAAATAAGATATCGAATAAATCCCTAGCCTATTTGCTCACTGGATAACACCAAAGCAAGCGGCTTACTATCGAAAAGATTCGCCAGTTCTTGCTGAATATAAGGAATCCAAGCTGAAATATTTGTTTTCCCTTGTTGCTGATTGCTGAAGAGGAAATAGCCTAAATTAGGCCTGTTGTATGCGTTTCGACAGGTCCTGTACTGGCCGTTGTTCGCAATGGTTCTTCGGTGGACAGATTATATGCCGCATAAGCTTTACACGATTGACCAGGCTCGGTTGCGTCATCAAGATGAGTACTAGGGGATAGAATATTTCACTCTTATTAACTATTCTTATTAGTTTATGTACCACTAATATTAGGTAGAACGAACTGTCGAAGACAGATACCATAACGGTAAATATGCACGACCAAATAATTCGAGATTGTTGAGTTTAAAATGTAAGAGTCCGGCTGCATTGCTATTTACCCACAGAGAGAACAAACTGAAGTTTTCAGACAATTCCTTACTTGTAATATTTAGGGACAGTTTACATTTCAAGAGCAAACAATCATTAGATTCCACTATTTATCTTCACATTTTAAAATAGTAAAATCATAATCCCGTGCTTTTACAATACTCTGATATACGCTGACTTCCCCAAATGTAGTGAACCATCAGTACCTCAGAGAGTTGGATTTGTTCAGCGCGTTCCGTATTTTACTACATGTGTTATCCACAAGAACTGAATTCGTCATTCTTCCCCAACTAGCCCCAGTAGACCAAGACAAATGTCTTCGTACACACTTTTTGATGCACACACTGGGACAAACCGAACCTATGGGACCATGTGGTCAACCGATACGGAATTCGCCAGCTGGGTTCATCCTCACTGGCGCAAATTCAGCCCACCAGATCCAATCTACAACTACCTGGTGGGTATTTACGTCGGTTTGATGGGGCTCACGGGAATTGTGGGCAACTTAATCACAGTGATCTTGTTCTTCGCGTAAGTTTGAAATTTGACGTAATAAAATATGCTTTTCTTCTCACTACCTGGATTCACCATTTGCTATATTACTCTATCAAACAGTGAATTTACTCGATAAGATTATCAAAATGGTAATGAAATATATGCTGCCATGTCTAATTACTTATTATTCTATATTATCAAATGAAGCTTCGTTTGCAAGTCCAGGGCTCAATGGTTTTCAACGTGCTTGCTTAAAGGCTTACAAACTTCAATGGTCTCTTTGTTGCGGACAGTTGCAGTCAACTGGCATGTCACAAACACAAGGTGCTATAAATTTAAAAAAAATTGCATAATCACCATGCAAGCTACTCAGTATAAGTGCCTATTAATTTCTAAGTTTTGACCAAAACTAACCAGTTGCTCTGTCGCTTAAATTGTCTAATCAGTTCTTCAACGACGGCTGATATCAGGACCAAATGACGTAAGGAGTATATAAAAAATCGATGCGCCATGTGTTGGTTTTAATTGTGAGTGATATACTGTTAATAACACGGCGTTGTTGGCAAATGTCATGCGCCAACGTTTCGACTGCCGTGGACAGCCTTTCTCAGGGCAAGTTTTTTTTATTGTAAAGCTTGCCCTGAGAAAAGCTGCTAATCAAAACGCTGGCGCATTATATCTACCAGCAACGCTGTTTTCTTAAGATTATATCATTCGTAAGTCATGGTTGATATCCCTGAAAACAACACCTTCATTAACTTGCGTGGGAAGCCTTGTAAATGCATCGATCACTCGGATTTATTAAAACGTAGAAACAGTCACCGCCACTACTATTACTAAACGCTAGATGCGCTTGCCAAGCAACTTCCACAGGTTTAATGTCCTTTTTAAAACAGAAACCTTTAACCTGCTTCCCCTGGGTTGCAGGCTAGCTTAAATGCTCTAATGTCAATGGACGCAATAAAGCCGTGTGACATAAACGAGTCGGCTTTCGGGTACAGTGGGTTGGAAGCTCCGTCAGGAAAGAACTTAAGTTGATGAGTATGGAAATAAGTGTGCAGAGAAAATCGAAACGCTAACCAATCAACCACTCCTTTATATAGGTCTGAAAGGCTGACGTTCACTGAAACTCGTTTGCTTTGATTTTTCTCCACAGTTGTGAAAAGTTGCGATCCCCTTCCAACGTCCTTATCATCAACTTGGCCATTTCCGACTTGAGCTTTGCTGCAATAAATGGATTTCCACTGAAGACAATGTCGGCTTTCAATCAACAATGGACTTGGGGCAAAAAGGGTAAGATCGTCGTTCACCAAAATGCTTTTGTCGCACGTCTTCCCCGTGAGTTTCCATGTTTGGATTCGTTAAAGCGGTTTTTCCTGAATATATTATATCTTAGTGTTGAAAATCCATCAAATAGTGAATACACTCCCGTTTCACAGCAAGCCGCATGTGAGATTAGATCATTTGGAAGCAAAATTAGAAGTAGGCACAACCACAATGTCTAAATTAACCGTAATTTCAATATCTTATGTCAACGCAATAACTTTTCATTTTGTTTTAACGAAATAGTTTAACACTATGACGTTGGTAAGTTCATTATTGTTGAGACTTTGGGAAACAAAAAAGCAAGCCAACCCACTAAATCCTCCTGCAGCCCAACAGCTGCGATACAAATGTGAGCAATGTTTAAAATGAGGGCGACCATAAATCGTTATTTTACTGTGCATTGCCCAGTTAAGAGAGTTTATTTGTAATGTTCACTCGTCATTATCTTTAATTGCAGCTTGTGTCGCATACGGTTTCGCTGGCGGATTTTTCGGATTTGTATCTTTGACCACACTAGCATTTATTGCTTTGGATCGTTATTTTGCAATCGTAAAACCTTTCGGACGGATTTCTCTCAATCCCGTCAACCGCCTCTCAGTGATGCTGATGATCATTTGGATTTGGTCCCTTATGTGGTCCATTCCACCCTTTTTTGGTTACGGTGAGCTGCTAAGGTTTTAATTTGGAATGACAAACCCTAAATGGAAACTGTGTGAGCGATTCGGATGATTTCATAGCAAGAACGAGCAGGCGACCAGACCTTTCACGGTTGTTATCTGTAAACCGAGTGTTTCTGCTGCCCAGTTAAGCAATTTCTATTTTGTTCCGAAAACAGGTATCCAAATCCCTATAAGTATTCTCGCAACTTGAACTCAGTTGTTCGCTGTTTGATGTGAGCAACGCACCGGATCGGTTTTCCATAATTGTAAACTAAATTTCGGTAATCGTACAAGTTTCCTCTGTTTCGATAAAATATATAGGTTCTCTAAGCGTGCCACACAAACATCCCCTGCTGGTGTTCTCCGGATAGAATAAACGACCAAGGCTTTGCAAAACGTTGCGGAATCAGCCAGAAAACCGGCGTAATGATTTATACAGCAGTTTTAAATGACGTGTTTTGGTAACACTAGAAGTCCGCTAGGAGTTGCAAAAATGAATGATGCGTTCTGTCTGTCAGATTTATCTTGTAAGTTATCATTTTTCCTGGCATATAAATGATGTTTCTGTTTTGATTAGACCTTCGTCCGCAGAATTTTTGTTGCTCAGGTTGAAATTAACCCAAACTGATTGCTGTACATTCGTAAATTCTCCACAGTATTTCAGTTCTTCAACTCCCCACCCAAACCAAACATATTATTGTCCTCATTAAACGGAAGCCTAAGTTCGAAGGTATTAGATGGACACAATTACTCTCCAGTTGAATGGCAATAGGAACAAAATACGATCTCTATTTCAAACGGAAATATACACATGAAAAAGGAGGTTCTCGACCCCAAGTTACCCATTCCTAGGTGCGATCTTAAGTTGAAACCCAGCGACCCTCGTTTCCCATGTATTTTATAAACATCGTCAATAAGGGTTTTCTTTTGATAAAATCATTGTAACAATATCCCGTTGGCCAGCTCTTGGTTTGCTTGCTGATATCAATAAGCTGGGGCAGTTTGCCCTAAACTTGTAACCTGGATTGCATTATTTTATCACTCAAAAATCGAATGTGACAGACCATTCTCTGACAAGTAGGGCGTTCGCATTGCTCAGGCCGCTTAGATTTCGTTTCTGCTTAGACCAAAGTGTAAAACACAAGTGTCAAAAGTGATGTTTTCATTGTATTGAAAAACTTTATTGCGGAAAATAAAACTCGTTTATCATGAAAAAACAAGAGTAGGCCATTAAATTAAGTCCTTATGACTGACAAATGAATAAACAAAATGTTGCAAATTTAATTGGAAATTTTTACAAGACACCAAATCGGACGCAGCATCAGATGCAAATAACACGGCTGACTGCAAATTGGCTTCGGATTAACCATCACCGTTCATTCATAACCGGCTGTAACGAATCGGCCATTATCGCGTCATCGGCTGTTAAACCTCCCGTGGTTAAGCTCGTGTCCCTTTACAACCAACAGCTGAGAGCAATTTCTCACAGAAAATTATATACACACATAAAGTGAATGGTTCTCCCTGTCCAATGGTGTCAGCAATTTTGCCATGATACATGATATTATTATGTATGTTCAACGACCTTCGAGGGGTTTTGAATTCAGCCCTACAGGTAATTACAATTTCCTAATATACAAGATAAACGCTGGCAAGGCCCCATTTGTCCGGTAACAAAAGCATTTTCCAATCGCACTAAGCACGAGTGCTTTACAAAAACCAACTTTCATTAACAATTTGCTATAACTCCCAGGTATAAATTTAGTGATCCGATATATCCAATTAGCTCTATTTCCTTACCGTTCCACAACTAATCCCAATTAGGTTATCTCTAAGTATGAGTGCAGTAATCACGTAACTTTTAATAAAGCATTCCTGAGGCTTGTGTTATAGACAACCGCTTAGGAGTTCGGCATGCAACTGTCCGATTATTGATTTACACATCATGGCTGCGAGGTACATGCGCAAAAAGATATATTGGCGTCACATTTATCAATAATCCAACCAAAATTTTATTCATATACGTTAAACCATAAAACGCTTGCACATCAATATCAGCATATAATTTGTATGTTTTCAAGGCCAGTAAAAAACGGTAAAACTGGCACTCTGCAAACGCGTTCAATAAGCCTTCTCTGATAAAATGTATCTATTCGAGTACAGGTCTTCATTAATTGGTTGTCCGCGAACTACTGCTTTTCATTTTCTTGGGAATCATTTTATTTCGATCCGATGCAATCGTGACACGTGCCCCAAGTTAGTGGGCCCCGAAAATCGAAAGCGTGAGTAATGTTTCTAGCATCCGCAGAATATTTACATAGAAATCATGATTAATAAACTGGTAAAAGAAATTCAAACATTGGCAAAGAATTATACCGTGTCAGAAATTAAACTAAGAAGACTGACGTGGTGGAAACGTGCTCTGCAAACCAAAAGACTGCACCTGGAACATTAGGCCCAAATCGAAGATCGGGGCCGCTGAATTAGACCCAGTCACAACCAACATACTGTAAACACGCATGTTGGGTTGATCGGATTGAAAATTTTCAATTCTAAACTTGAAAATTTTAACCCAAATCAAACCAAGGTGTTTGGCGCTGGTTTCTGAAAGTTAGACTAAATAAGTCGATCGCCTTGTGTCAAGCAATCTAAAAGCATGAACGTTCCCGGGCAGATAAAAGGAGTCATTATGACTTTCAATTGCGGCAACTTTCAGTGACCTTTAAAGGCCAAACTTTCTTGCTTCATTCTTTGAACCAGTACAGAACATTTGGCTTTTTCAATGTACCATTTTGGTATCCGTCACAATTATTATTCTGGTCAATTAAAAAACGATGGGAATGCATATGATTTGTGGACTTTATCAGCTAGTGAGAATATTCTCCCGCCTAGGTAGAATTATCTAAATGGAACACAGCTATTCAACAACTCATGAATTTGAAATCACTTTGCACAAGCAGAAGTGATGCACTCAGCTTTTCTAAGGGTATGCTAATAAAATAAACTACCATCTCAAATATCAAGAAACAAAACCGGAATCGAATAAACTTATTTCGTATTGCGCAGTGAATTTATTCATCGGATAATCGCATGCATATTAAGCCAAGCTGGAGGTCTCCTCCACTTTACCTACAATTTAGCGGTTCAAAACAGTTAATCAGTAAATTGTATTTTCCAAGGCTCATTTTTAACGAACATTTTTGGATAATTTAAACACCGTTTCCAATTGCTTTGCCATGAAGTGACAAAGTTCACTGCGAATCACCAGCAGTGCATATCCATTGCACAAAAATTAGAGGTTGCGGAAGATGCAAATGAATTTCGCAAAGGAATATTTCTGGCTGCTTTGATTGATTCGAATACGCATTTGCTCTTCTTCTCTCCTCCTTGTATAGGTAGTTACATACCCGAAGGGTTTCACACATCATGCACATTCGATTACCTTTCCGTGGATCTCGGGAATTTGCTATTCAATTCCGGAATGTACTTTTTTGCTTTTCTTTGCCCAGTGGCTGTAATCATATTTAGCTACGCTGGGATTGTGAAAGCGGTGTATGAGAGCGAAGCTCTTGAAGACCTCTCATCCTCAAGAAGGCATCGATGCAGTCAGCCAGAAACTGCTCAAAGTAAGTTAACAGTTGATATGCTTACACACAACTGAGTATCGACCTTGTTCTATTCAGAGTCACATCAGTAACCCTTTAATTTGACGTTCAAACAAATTAATTCCAGCCCCTTCAAGAACAGATTTGCAGACTGTCAAATTGTCGGCTATTTTGGTTCTCTTATACTTGGCTTCCTGGGGACCCTACGCGCTCATCTGTTTTATTTCACTCCTTGGACACCGTGAACACTTAACTCCATTCACAGCGGAGCTTCCGGTTTTGTTCGCCAAAAGTTCCTGCATGTACAACCCCGTTGTGTACTCTTTGATGCATAGGAACTTTCGCCGTGAATTGGTTCACCGTTTACCAGCGTGGTTTTGTTGCTGCAAGAAATCGAAAGTCCGCTCGGATGCAGTCAGGTCAGTGAGCAGATAGATTACCATTGATAAAGTGCCACAAAATGAAAAATTTGAACTTTGTGGAAACAACATTTTGTATCAGTATTTAAGAACAATCTTCGAGCATTTTCTTGTGGTTGTGTTTCACCTGATACATTGCACATGATTAGTTAACCGATTAAGGCGTTTCAAATAGTAGATTTACAGTCATTTTAAAAATGGATTACTCGTTGTTGAGTATTCTGTACGCGCTCAGTGTGGATATTTTAAAAGGTTATCGCATCTGAACATTAAGAGGTTTGCTGATCACCAAAACGAATACAACTTTCTATTTATTCTGTATTCGCAGATCATTCCCGTTCGCCAGGCTTGAGGCATTTTTCATCATTTAGGATATACTTCATATTCCTATGAAAATCTACAGCAGGAAATAGTTTATTTTGCGACAACACTGCGCTACCTATTACTGAAAATCATGGGGAAGGGGTGAAAAGTTTTCGCAAAATGTCATATCAGAAATGCAATGTCACATGATCTATTGTTTTCTAAGCCGATATATGCTGCTCCGCAACTTATGATATCTGAAACCTAAAGAGTAAAGAGATTGGTGATCATACTTCTCGTTCGTGAGCTTTTAGGTTGCATGTATGCCCTCAGTTATGCACGATTGCGTGACTGAGATGTTATAGTCCGGATAGTGTTAAGTGCAGGGTTCAGTAGAGGAGAGCTAATCCATGCTAACTGTGATAGTGAGAGCTAAAGTCGGAATACATTTGGGCTGGTGGTTCGAAATTTTTTGAATGACCTTTCATTTTCATTTGATCTAACAACTTGAGTTGAACTGTTGTGTCATTATGTGGTCCTATTTGACCGATTACGATGAAGTCAAACTGATTGTGATCTAACGTTTGTGACCGAAACAAGACAAAAGTTTGCCGAAAAGAATGCCATTTTAACCGGCGGATTCTGATTATCAGAGGTGTTAAAATAAAATGAAGTTAGACACGATAAAATCCAAAAAGGCCAGATGATTAATGACACTTAAAATATTGTGGCAGACTTGCAGAATGTCAACAAAGGGATAATTCGAGAAAATGACCATCCAAAAGTGTCCTTTTGTTGCCTCTAATTCATCGGAAATTTTCTATCCATAATATACGGTCTACCTTTTATTGTTATTAGACCTGCGAATAATCCAAGTAATAGCAAGGTCGACCAGTCGATCGACCTATTTTGGTTTGCTTTTTACAGCAAGCATTTCAAGTATCATGTTTTTGTTCCTTCTGACTTGAAGGGAAACATCAGCATTAAAATCAGTCGCTCCAAAATTCTTAGATGACTGATTCCCGTGAACAGATCTGAAAGATCAAAGAAACAGTATACTTGAAATTCTGATTGTCAACATGAAATCAACTATTTTAGTCCAGGCCAAACCAGGACTGCAGGCCCCGTCTTTGCAAAGGCTATGATCCGATAAATTAAACCAAACCCACTAACGCTACTGAGGCTCTAACTATCACAATGGAATGTGTTCTTATCTCTGTACATTATTTCCAAGTTCTTTGTGGGCCGTCAGCATTTGTGAGTCCCAACTAATCTGTATAAAACAAGTTCATAATTGCAACTCCTTTTAAACGGTCCGATTATGTAACGCTACCATTCAAACACTCCAGATATAGAATGGTGACCAAGCGAAGTTCTGTTAAAAATCGGTCATGTAAATTGTAGAGAAATGCCATAAGAATTAAAGTTCTTCATTTTCATAGATGGGATGCATTCAAATTCGAATTTGCTTGTCTTTCATCAAAGTTGGCTTTCACTACATTTGATTAGCCTCAACATGAGTTCCATTCCTAAGTGGAAAAACGAAATTATATGAATAACTGTGCCACGAATTATAAACACAAAGTGAAAAACCACTCAGGGCTGGATCGGGGACGAGAGGTGTCTTCAGATGGAAACTTAGAGTCTACTTAAACAGACATGTTGTTCATACAACCTTTTTCTATCTGTTTTAGTACCGTACCAAAATTAGAAAATACGAAAAAGATCAACACAACTGCGGACTTGGACCAGCCTGAATTACCCGCTAGAGAGCAGCCCACATCGGTCACTCCAACCACGTGATAATTACCGCAATTAGTTCTCGTCGGACACCATAAAACTTCTCAACTCCGATTTTTCAAAGGTGTTTCTTCGGCTTGTTCTTATTCGAAAGATAATTTTTGGACTTTCTGTTCGGCTTTTTTCCACTTTGCTCGAATGAATAAGCTGTACAATAACATCACAAATGCAAACTACTCTGCATTACTTGCTATCGATAGGAGCCTGGAAAACAACTGCTGCTCCTGACGTGCATTCTAGAACAAGAGTATTTATTTCTTCTCCGTACAGTGTGACAGACTGGGACGAAAATCAAACTAAAAAAAATCTAAAGACAATATTTGCCCTTTCAAATGCAATACATTCGTGGAACAATTGAGAAAAAAACATAAAAGAAATTCTCTCAAGAGCGAACATGGGGATTTCAACCTTCTATGGTGATAACTTAAATAAACTCATCTGGGGCGAAGGTGTCTCTTGCTCCTGATATCCCTAAGCCCTTTCCGGTAACGTTCCGTTGTCGAAAAAAAACGTCTGGACTTCGGATTCATACAACCGAATACTGCGGTCGAAGCTTGTTAATAAACTTCACGCAAATGGTGCAGCACAGAATGCAGGATTCTATTATTTGCTGGATTATATGTAAAACGTCCTGAACATGGTTGAGAATAAATGACTTCAGGCAACTGTTCGGTCTGAAAAGCATATTTTGGAAACCAATGCGGAACACTCTAAAGGATTGCCTGAATATCTTTCTACTATATTTCTTTGCCTCAATCTTTTTCCTCAATCTATCATGAAAGCCTAGGGCAACACCATGACGTTCGGCCAGCGTATGCTTTCATTCCATCAACAAATCAAACTGACGCCTAGGCTTATGATTTGTTAGCATCGATTCATACATTTACTCATCTGTTTGCTTACAGTACACCTCCTAAGGGCACAAATAATATAAACAGATTTTGTGCGACCACCTGTTTCAGTCGGGGACAATGATTACCACTCAGAGATACCTCTGACGCAATTTCCAGTTTGTCTCGCATATTAGGCGTCAATTCACGAATGACATTAAGAAATTTTCATTAACATTAAATCGCTGGCTGACAACTTCAAACCGCTTCAATAGAGCCCACGTTTGGACCTCCAGTGGGCCATTAAATAGCCACAAAGTTCTGATGTAACGAAAGTCATACCCATGTCAGGTTTATGCGTGGCAATATTCTTACGCGAGAGCTTAACATTCCGTCTAATTTCGCAGATGTACAGTTAAATGAAAGCAAGATATGATAGGAACCGTTGCATTGTCATGCATTGTTTGGAATTCTGGGTACATGTGTCGGCATTTCAGTCAAAAAATAAAGTTGGAACAAAACGTACCAAAGATTAAGGCGTTTAAAATTCACGAGAAATTGTAAGGAAAATCAGTCGTGACCTCTTTTCGATTGATTAGAATTCGGACCAGGTAGGAAATAGTTGAGTTCCTCTAGGTTTTTATACAAGAGGATATGAAGTGTAAGGTGGAGCGTGTCCCGGTAAAAGAATGACATTTAGTAAGGTCATTACGTCAGACATGGGAAAAATCCGAGGGAATTTTGTGCAAATGTTTCGCACGCGGATAGGTGCGCGTCACACAATTTGGTGTAGAGTTCTTTCGGTGGTATGTAACACTTCTGATATGTGGCAAATCATAACGAAGAGTTTTGACGTTTTTCTTTAGTAAACCAGCAAAAGCAATATGGGCACAATAAAGAAGTGTGAGAAAAAAATACCGGTAAACAAATAAGGCGGTAGTTTTGCTTTAACCTAAAAACGCCAGAGTCTTTTCATGTAAAACGATTGTCTTCTAAGGGTTTTGCACATTTGGAAATTTCAGAAGCCCATCTTATGTTGTTATTAATAATAATTCCCAAGTTCTTGGCGGAATCTACCCTAGTGAGTGGTTCTGCGTTATCGAAAGAACAGTCGGCCGAGTAAGTAGACCAAGACGAAGTAAACAAATATCGGGCACATTTAGACAAATCACAATTTAAGCCAGAGCAAATCCAAAAAATCATGAATGAGAGACAAGTTGCTGGTGAAGTTCAGTACATCTTCATTTCCAAATATGGACTAGCTGAGAGCAGTGTCATCCGCATATTTGAATAATTGACCAGATGAACTAGCATGAAGGTCGCTGACGCATGTCAAACACAGAGACATTACAGCTCGTTAAAGGACGAGAGAATTATTTGCCAGTGAGTAGATCATTTATCCCAGTCTTTTGCACTGAGTTCTGTTGGTGAAGTAGTTTGATAGCTATTACAAGAGGCGATTGGGACAGCCAAACTGCCCCAGTTTGTGAAGAACTAAGGACCCTGGGCGGGGTCGAATGCGGAGAAGAAATTAATGGAGGCGCATCAGGCAGATATGTCGGATACATTCAGGGATTTCATGATGTTAGGAACCAGGGCAGCCACAATATCCAAAGTGAATCTGTTTGATTCGCAGTCAGACTAAAGCGGGACGGTAGGCTTCCCAGGATTCGATGAACTTAATGCTGCATGATATAAGAATGATCGGACGAAAACGTTCGGCTGGAATACTTGAATTACAAGATTTGTCGATGTGCAAAATAGTGACTTGTCTCAAACAACTCAGAAATGATATATACGCATATGGATTTATTAAGAAGAGAATTAAATACACCCGTGAGTGAAGCCGCAACTTACTTTAGGAGAATTGATGACGAAATCAGAACCCATAAATTCGGTGATTTATATTGACGGGAAAATTTTGAATACTCTCCTAGAAGGGGGATTATATTGGCACATCCATCTGGGAGCCAGGAAACTGTAAAATCATTACGTGGGTAAATAAACACTCGGCAGGTAGTTTCTATATATTCAGTGTAGCTTATTGATTTCATTTTCTTTCCATATTCAATTGCTTACCAGATGCAACTGCTGTTGCAGCTGGTCAGGAATTAGCTTGCACATGACGAGGCGATTCCTTTTATCTTCATTGTTATTAATCCTGAAAGTAGTTTGGCTTTCTGTGAATCCCATCACTTTAGGGTCTTCAGTGTGGGTAATGTAATACGGCAGTTGCAAAGGCTATACTTTTCTAGGAGAAAAATGTTAAAATCTAGATTGAGTGTGTCTACAAAAGGTTGAAATTATTATCTATAAATTCAAAAGAAAACCATTCACTTGCATGAAAGGAGATCTTTGAAGATAAGGAATGCATTTCAAAGTAAAACTACGCATAGAAGACCAAGAAGCAACTTCAACATACAGCATTCATGCAAGTAGCAAGTACTTAAGAACCGCACAGTCTCTTGCAGTTAAAGGTTAGGGTAACTTGCGTAAAAAACACTCTACCAGAACCATCACGTCCGCAGTGGGGAGTTGAGAAGAATAACTTCAATGAAAAACCAATACCGATTTATCTTCCTTGTATAAGCCGAACATCGTGAACCACCATGGGCCGTAGACTTTAAGGCTAGCAAGCATTAATCTGGGCACTCACCCAAGTTGATCAGTTCAGGCCAATTACTACGCCTGTGTATATTTACATATCCATAGGCCTATATAGCTGTGACATATTCCGAAACATATATTACAAACTAAACCGAACGGGCTGGATCTTACAAATCAAAAGAAGTATCATAAATTACCATGAACCTATTCACGGATCCATCTAACTGTTTATGTTTGTAGGTTGTACGCACGAGGGGTCTTGGTTATCAACTTACACTCAACGAAACATAAAATGGATAATTACTGGGACAGGAAAATTTCACGGATTTCTTTGAAGGGATTTGAAGAATAATCTTGATCACTTTGTGAATGATATAATGTTGCTAACACAGCGTTGTTGGTATATGTAATGCGCCAACGTTTCGACTATGGTGGGTAGTTTTTCTCAAGGCAAGCTTTACAATCAAAAACTTGCCTTGAGAAAAGCTGCCCACGGTAATCGAAACGTTGGCGCATGACATCTGCCAACAACGCCGTGTTATTAACAGTATATCGCTCACAATTAAAACCAATACATGGAGCAACGATTTTTCGATACACTTCTTACATCATTTGGTGCTGACATGCTGAAAAATTCTAACTAATTGCTCACTTGACAGAAACGCTTATTGCACCGAAAATTCCAAAGCCTATATTTGAAGACCAAACTCAAATAGTAATAATCGGAAAATTTCGCGTTCGTAGGATTTTGATAAAATGACAGCCTTGAACTGCAGAATTGCCACCAAGACATGAACGTGCTATTCATGAAAATTGACCATCCATCTAAGCTTACAAATATTCGACTAGACCGTGATCCTGTCAGTGAAACAATGATCGACAAATACTTAAACGCTATAGTGAAAGCACATGGAAAGCAAAGAACTAATGAGAAATGTTTGCACAACATACGTTTTCTCATCAACCGCATCAGAGCAGTGAAGATGATTGTTCGGCTATCCACAAATACCCGCGTTTTTCTGTGCGATCGTGGTAACATATTTAAGCACGGTGGAGTGGTTTCCATTGTCGGCCTCTCTCAGCTGTGGGTACTTTCGTGGGGCGACCCCTACAGGAAAATGTAAGCTGCAGAACACTGCACGCACTCGGGGCTCTCATGACCGTTTGTCAGCTTCATTTGAAGTTAGTGGTATGAAGCTGGTTAGTAGTGGACCTAAAGCTCTATCATGCAAGTTCTCAATCTGTGAACGCCCTTGCCAGTCTCAAGCTGAATTCTGCTCCCCCAAAGAATCGATCAAATCTTTCTTCTTCGACAGCTGTTACAATTCCATTACAAGTTCGAATCGTTTGCAGTTATGGTGTTCTTGGGAATTCGCGCTAAATTTAGCTGAATTTCAGAAGCATTTAGTGAAGAATGGATAACTGAGAAGTACACGTCGATACACAAAGAGCTGTACTGTCAAAAGACAAATCGGGTTGGAGTCTATGGTCAACTTTCACCACAGTTCGGTTCCTCCGGTGAAGTGTGACGTGGTTAATCTATGTCTTAGTTTCCTATGAACTTAGTCAAATCGTAATGTTATGCCGAATGCAGGCAGTTAAGTTTAGCTCCACGTTGAAGACAAGTTTCGCTTAGACGTCACTATTAATGTCCTTTTGCCTGTTCTGTTATCTAATCAATTGTTTAACGTTAACAAGCATGGAATCACTTTTTATTTGCACAATCGTATGATAATAACGATGTTAAATATGCATATAAAATAAGGTGTTTCATAGAAGTTCGGTACGTAGCTTGAAAACAGTCAGGTATTTGTTCATCATCGCATGACTAAAGTAGAAAGAAAATTTTGCAGAGGTTTATTTCAGGTTGCATGATGCGGAAAAGCATCCACTTCTGAGGTCCCACCGATATTCAAAGTAAGATTATTATGTAGGCAGTGGGAGAGATCTTCGAGGATTTTCAGTCCCAACTTCACATATGCATTGAAGTTTAAGACCCGTCGCATACCGACCATATCAATAGACAAGGTGGAAGAAAAACAACTAGTCAAAAAGACATCGCGACATGACAGTTTAAACATTTTCTTTGGCATTCTAGGAACGGTACGAGAGAAAGATGGGGAAAAGTCGGTAAGATGCATTTAGAAACAGAGGCAGAAACAAGGATATACGTAGAACAGAACAACCCGAGCCTTTGATTTCGAAAACTAGGTGGCGCGGTTCGCATACAGAGTCGATGACGGAGCGAGGTCTAATGAAGGTTAGAAGACAGACAGACCTCAAGTTGCTTAACAGACTCACTTTCTAGTATAACACTGCAAAGGATACAGAGAGCTTCAGAGAAAGCAGAACGAGAAAGAGGGAAGATGCTTAGGGGACATTCGGAACTGTTGTTGGAAATGCCACCCATTCTGAGGAGCTCACAATATTCTGAATGTCTAAATCATCAATGGATGATACGGTTTGCATATAGCGGCATTGCCAGAACACTCAGTCAGTGGATCAGATGTGCTACTGTGGGAGGATGAAAGATATAACAGGACCTAAAAAGTACCAGAGTTATTAATTGGAAATTCAAAGCATTTTTCCTTCGAATCTTGTTTTAAATAAGCCCGGTAAAGTAGCCAATAGGCCATGACAGAACGTAAGATAAACACTAAAATTAGTGGAGCTTCTGAGGTACTATTGACCTTGAGATGGGTTCAGAAAATAATAATCAAGATGTATTTATCTCAGATTTTACAGAGTCGTTGAATGACCTACTGATAATATGATTATCCGTCGTGGATGCTCCTAAAAGATTTTCGGGTGAACTGAAAGTGATCGACCTAAGTCACAGTTAGTCGTAATAGACGGTGGATTTTAACACTGTATGAATGCAGTGATCTGCTAATCAGAGGGGCTATGGCTCCAGAAGGAGCAAGAGTATGGTTAAAGGGATTCATGCAGTGAGACACCCGGCCACCCATGGTTGCAACAAAAGTCACGTTAAGCAGTAAAAATTACTAAAACTTTATGTGGGTTTGATATAGGTACGAATACGGTGAATTAATTCAGGACTGAGGGCATCATCCATGTTCCCACAGAAGAAAAGCCTTTTATCTTTCGGCCTCGTGGAATTAGAATCTTCTTTTGATAGTGTCTCATATCCTGACAGTTTGGAGGTTGGTCAATGAAGGTGAAGTCAACGGACCAGGTCTAGATTAGGATGAAACAGAACCCTTAAAGATTTAGTGCTTTAGCTTTTTATACTCTTTATTTTTTCCAGCGCAATGGCTTATGGAAAAGACGTTACCCTCTAGTTATATGGTAAGCATTTTCAAGACCGAAAAGTGAGCTATGCACAATGACCTTGGGAGGTGATTTTGGCCGTAACTCAGTAGACTGATTTTCTGGAGGTCCACATAGATGAGCTTGGGGCTAAGATGGCAAATACTTCATCGGATGTCAAGAGGACGAAGATCCCC